>JAGFNQ010000513.1:0-67378 GCA_024364735.1 Boesenbergia rotunda
TCAGGTAGACCTACCTCTTCGCAGGTCTGATAGGGTACATCGTCAGCCTGAGAGATATTCATTTCTCTTGCCTGACCATGATGACGTTATGATCATTAAGAATGAGCCTACCACCTATCAGGAAGCTGTGATGAGCCCAGATTCTGAGAAATGGCTAGAGGCCATGAGATCCGAGATGGATTCTATGTACACCAACCAAGTATGGACTTTGGTTGATCCACCTGAAGGGGTCAAACCCATTGGGTGTAAGTGAGTCTTTAAGAGAAAGACTGACATGGATGGACTTGTACATACCTATAAGGGTAGACTAGTAGCTAAAGGTTTCAAGCAAATTCATGGTATTGACTATGATGAAACTTTTTCTCCAGTCGCGATGTTCAAGTCCATTAGGATCTTGCTTGCTATTGCAGCATACCACAATTATGAGATCTGGCAGATGGATGTCAAGACAACGTTTCTGAATGGAAACCTCCTCGAGGATGTGTAATGACACAGCCTGAGGGTTTTGTAGATCCACAACATACTGACAGAGTATGCAAGCTACATAGGGCCATTTATAGTCTAAAGCAAGCTTCTCGGAGCTGGAATCTTCGATTCGATGATGCGATCAAACAGTTTGGTTTCATCAAGAACGAAGATGAACCTTGTGTCTACAAGATGGTTAGTGGGAGCACAGTAGTCTTCCTAGTCTTGTATGTGGATGACATACTACTCATTGGGAACAACATCCCTTCGCTACAGTCTGTGAAGACTTGGTTGGGGACTTGTTTCGCAATAAAGGACTTAGGTGAAGCAGCCTGCTTTCTAGGCATAATGATCTATAGAGATAGATCTAAGAGATTGCTTGGCCTAAGTCAGAGTACATACATTGATACCGTTTTGCAACGGTTTGCCATGCAGAATTCCAAGAAGGGAAATCTGCCAATGTCACATGGCGTGAGTCTTTCGAAGACTCAAGGTCCCTCTTCTAGAGAGGAGAGAGACCGCATGAGCAAGATCCCTTATGCCTCAGCCATAGGATCTATCATGTACGCCATGTTATGTACTCGTCCTGATGTCTCGTATGCTTTGAGCATGACGAGCAGGTACCAGTCAGATCCAGGTGAACGTCACTGGATAGCGGTCAAGAATATCCTTAAGTACTTGAGAAGGACTAAGGAATATTTTTTGATATTTGGAGGCGATGAGCATCTAGTTGTAAAGGGTTACACTGATGCCAGCTTCCAAACCGACCAGGATGATTACAGATCGCAGTCAGGGTTCGTGTTTTGCTTGAATGGCGGAGCTGTGAGCTGGAAGAGTTCGAAGCAGGACACAGTTGCAGATTCTAAAACAGAAGCTGAGTATATTGCTGCATCAGAGGCAGGAAAGGAGGCAGTTTGGATCCGCAAGATCATCACTGAGCTTGGGGTGGTTCCTAGCATATCTGATCCCGTAGAGCTCTATTGTGACAACAATGGAGCTATTGTGCAGGCTAAGGAACCTCGCTCACACCAGCGGACCAAACACATACTACGGCGATTCCATCTCATTCGAGAGATCATCGATCGAGGAGATGTGAAGATTTGCAGAGTACCCACAGAGGCTAACGTCGCAGATCCCTTGACCAAGGCTTTGGCACAGATGAAGCATGATGGTCACACTAGGTCATTGGGTATTAGATACTACAGCGATTGGCACTAGTGCTAGTGGGATATTGTTAGTGAGAGCCCTAGAGCCAATCATATGATGATTACTTTTTGGACTCATTGTATCATATTCTTGTATATATATTTCTTATATATAAAGGCATTTCTTATGGTTATTGTACTTATGTGTATTGGTGCCAAATAACTTAGTATAATAACGTCATTGAGTAGAAGGTTCTTATCTATATCAATCGATTAGTTGAATCGATAGTGAGATGATATAGAGAACACTACTTTTAATTATTCCTAGTCAAGTATTAACATTCAAGGACAATGTTAATGCATAGAGACTAGCATGTAGGTCAACATGATGACTTGATCTCACAAGTCATGGATATGAGATATCAAGTTGACACATGGGTATACATTAGGGAATGTATACTGAATGGCCCGCCATGAGAAAGTATCATGGATCGTTATATGAGTGTCATATACTTTCTCATGTGACTATTAGTATGACTATTAGTCCTTAGACCTGAAATCACCATAGTTCCCTACATAAGGAGTTATGTACTTTGGTTTCGTCAAACGTCACCCGTAACTGGGCGGACTATAAAGGCGATTACTGGGTATGTAACAAATTATGCGGAGGGATGTGAGTGATGTAGATGGGATCTATCCCTCCTATATGACGGGAGAGATATCATAGTCTTGATAGAGTGAGATCGCTAAGTGCATGGCCATGCCCAAATAAGGCAATATGAGATATTGAGCTTATTTGATTATAGTGAGTCTACTTGGAGTTCAAGACACATAGATTGATTGGAGGATGACACGGTCTATGCTTCATAGAAGATCAATCTAGATATCGAGGATAGAAGGACGTTGTCACATATTGTGATGGTCACAATTATTAGTCACAATGGTGATGTTGGATCTCGACATTCTTGTAACTTGGGTAGCAATGATGTGTTGCTAGATACCTCTCATTGCTTATGTCCTTAAATAGGTTTAAGGGCATTGCCAACGTCACAAGAATCTATAGGGTCACACACATAGAGCAATAGATGGAGAATAAGTCCATATGATGGACCGAGAGTAATGAAGTCAGAGTTTAACTTTGGCTAAATATGGAAAGTCCATAAAAGACAAGTTTGACTTGACTCAAATTAGACAACTTGAGTTGGACTCGAGTTTGATCCAAGTGTTGGATGAATCTAATCATGGGAGAATAATGAAGTCAAAGTTTGACTTTGGCTAAATATGGAAAGTCCATAAAAGGCAAGTTTGACTTGACTCAAATTAGACAACTTGAGTTGGACTCGAGTTTGATCCAAGTGTTGGATGAATCTAATCATGGGAGAATAATGAAGTCAAAGTTTGACTTTGGCTAAATATGGAAAGTCCATAAGAGGCAAGTTTGACTTGACTCAAGCCACATCACCTTGACTTGACCAAGTGATGACTTGGCATCATCATCAAGGCTAAGTAACCTCCCCATTTGAATTTTGAATTCAAATAAGGGGGTTATGGAAAGTGGTGGCCGGCCACTTAATGGCCAATAAGGCCGGCCACTTATACACACAAAATGAGTTTTTCTTGTGTGTGATTGATTCTTCTCCCAATGGGTTTTTGGTTTTGGCTCTCCCTCTCCTCTCATCTTGCCGAGACCCAATCAAGTGCTAGCACACTTTTGGGCTCTCCTCTCCACTCTCTTGCTTGTGTGGATACTTCTAGAGGGTTGCTACTTTGCATCCTTGAGATCCGACACCAACCGAGGAGCGAGCGGGAATTGCGGGGCACGCATCGAAGGTAATTTTTCTCTTCTCTAATAGATCTAGGTCGTAGATCGGTTTTGAAGCATGTAAACGAGCACTCGTAAATTTTTGAAATGGTTTTCTTCGCTCGGATCCTTTCTATTGGGGCTTTCGGGGTTTCCGCGACGCGAAAAAGCGGTTTTCGCGGCCCGAAAAACCCTACACGGCGTAGGCCACTGGAATTCAATATTGGGGATCTGGTATTCCTTAAAGTGGCTCCGATGAAAGGGATAACGAGATTCGGGAAGAAAGGGAAACTGAGTCCGCGATATGTGGGACCGTACCTGGTACTGAAAAGAGTTGGCAAGGTGGCATATGAACTGGAGCTGCCTCAGGAAATGTCAGCTATTCATAATGTGTTCCATGTGTCGATGCTTAAGAAGTTTATTCCAAACATGGACCAAGTGATCGAGCCACAGGCGGTACCAGTTCAGGAGGACCTGAGTTATGAAAGTCGACCTATCCAGATCTTGGATCGGAAAGTCAAGAAGCTAAGGAACAAGGAAGTACCCTTAGTCAAGGTTCTATGGCAAAGTCAACGGTTCGAGAAGCTACCTGGGAACGCGAGGACGAGATGAGAAGCAAGTACCCGGAGCTATTCTAAGTTCGAGGACGAACTTTCAAGAGGTATGAGGGATTGTAACGACCCGGAAATTTTTTTTAATATTTTCTTTAAAATATTAAGCATGTCTAGATAATTTTCCGAAGGATTTAGAAATATTAGTACGAACCTTAGCCTAGAAACCCATGATTTTCTCATTTAAATTGAGAAACTAAGTACTAATGGGCCTTATATGGGCTTTCTAGTACCATAATTATTGGTGGATTTTAGGTAGAATTCAATATAAAAATAAATGGATTTTAATGGGAAATATTAACATAATTATGAGGGAATTTTTAAGGAATTTTCGAAATAATAGAAAATAAAATAAAAATAAAATTGAAAATTAGTGCATGCACCAAGGATTGAACCTTGGACCTCTAGTACAACCATGCATGCTCTAACCAATTCACCTAGCAAGGGAGTGCTATGAGGGAATGAAGTGGATTTTTGTTAAGGCTTGGGAAGAAGGAGGAGCCATCAAGGGAAGAGACACCATGACTCTTCACTTACCCCCCTTAATGTGGATTAAAAGCATAAGAGGGGAAGTTACCTTTCTCTTCTCTGATTCCATCAATTCATTTTCTTCTCTTCTTCTTCTTCCTCCCCTCCTAGCCGAAACCCCCAAGCCCCATTTCCCTTGGAAAAACTCCACATGGAGACTCCCTTTTGAAGATCTAGGTTCTCTTCCAAGGCTACAAGGGCAAGGAGGGTTCAAGTGTCAAAGAGATTTCCAATTCCCTTCTCTTTTAAGGTCTAAAAACCAAAGATAACTCAAGGTAAGACCCCCTCACCTGTGGTATGATAGCTTTCAAGATATTTATCATGATCTAAGTTCTTATTGGCATGATATGTTGGGAAAAATCCATGAATAGGGCTTGTGAAGGTTTCGGCCAAGCATGTTTTGAGGCCAAAAATAATTTTAAAAACTCCTATTATGTTTCCTAATGTTTATTCATGATAAGTTAGTATAAAAGTATGATTTTGGGAGTTTTTTAGCATCCTACAACTCCCTAGGGTTTCGGCCACATCAAGGTAAAAAGGGCTAGGGTAAACTCCAATCTTTCCAAGCATGATTAATATGTTTCCTATGGTATATTATGAGTAATAATGGTAATTATATGAATTTTTCCTATGGGCTTGTCACCCTCCTAGGGTTTCGGCCAACCCATGTTTAGGCCTAGGACTTAAGGTTAAGTCCAATCAAGGGTTCAAATGATTTTTCCATGGCATGATATGTGAGGTATGGTATGTTAATTATGACCTAAGCGAAAAAAAATGTTCCATGGACCCATAGCCCCTTAGGGTTTCGGCCAAGACCCAAACCTAGGGTTTGGTTTGGCTTAAGATCTTAAGAATGCATGTTTATAAGTTACCATGATGATAGTAGGTAGTTAAGCATGAGGTAAGGACCTTTATGTACAAAAATCTTTGTTTAGGTGTTATATCACATGATTATGTATGTTCGATTTTATGTTATGCTTCACCCATGAATATTTAGATCATATACCATGAATATATGTAATTGAGGTAGGAATATGTTATGATAATTAGAATGATGCATGTATGTTGATAAATGATTATAATAGATTTATGGTTTATGAAGGTATATGCATGTTTTAGAATGAATGTCATGAACCCTAGTAGTATACGCCCTATTTATATGTGGCTTATCATCCATGCTTTATGATGAATACTAGAATTATGTATGCTAGATGAAATGTATCATGTCTGAAGTGCATGTTTATTTATGTATCAAGATCATGCAAGCTTTATGAACCAAGGTAATGTTTATGACTAGAAACATGATTATGCATGTGAGCCCTATTTTATGAATAAAGAATGATAAGTATGAATGAAGATGATGGTTATGCCTTAAGTATGAATGATAAGTATGAATGATGAAGGCATAACGATGATATGAAATAAGTATGAATGATAAGTATGGATGACAAGTATGAATGATGAAGCATGCATAGTTATTTTATTTATGAATGAGGCTTGTACTGGACCGAAGTAAGGGTCCAAGGGATGGGCACCTTAAGAACGCCCCATTTCTGGACTACCGAAGCTGTCCACGGTTCTGGCACTACCGAAGCTGTGCAACAGGGATGGGCACCTTAAGAACGCCCCGGTTCTGGGACTACCGACTATGCTGTCCTTACCCTAGTAGGTCGAGGCTAGCTACCTCGTATTTACTTAGGGATGCGCGCTTATGATGTATGTATGTGGTACAAGCCGGGGACCCAAATGATGTTATGTTTATGCTAAGCATTTAAAAGTATGATTTTAAAACTAAGCATCCATATGTAGTAAATGTATTTGACTCATGCATACATCCATGTTATGTATCGCGCCAGGGTAAGTATGTTTTATGCTTATGCTTATGCTTATATCTTATGCTATGATAAGCATGTTTTATGTTCATGTATGCTAAGAATTATGTCATGTATAAGTATGTCTCATGTTCATGTATGTTAAGATTTATGTCATGCTAAGTATGTTGTAGATCTATGGTTATGTTAGGAATCATGCTATGTAGTTGGTCATATGCTTATGACTTATGCCATGACTATGCTTATGTTTATGTTCAGAGTTATGTTATGTCAGATACTTGATATGTTTATGTTTAAGTGACGTATGGTTTTAGTGAGTAGGAAAGGGTCTTACTAAGCCTATGTGCTTATAGTCTTATCTTCCTCGTACCGCAGATCAAGCAAGAGGTTACTAAGGGAAGCAGCAGGAGAGGCAAAAGCATGTGTGTGTGTGGCGGTGACTTGGCAAAGGATTCCTCTTATTTACACATATCGCATGTCTTGGGTTTTGGAAATGCCTCCTTAGGTTTTATGTTATGTTCATAATGGTTATGCCTAGTGAATGACTTAAGACTCATGATGTTATGTTTACGGATAAGTTACTTGCTACTTATGATGATGATGAATAAGTTATGGAACGGTTAGGTTATGATGCTATGCATGTAAGTTTATGAATGACAAGTTTAGGCATGAATAGATGTTTCATGTATCAGTTGCATGGTTAAAAGCATGTTTATTAAAAAAAAAAAATTTATTCCGCTGCATTAAGATGTTCTATAAGTCCATGTATGTTAAGCATAACGACGCCTTTCTCGCCACACCTATAAGATGGGGGGGGGGGGGGGGGGAAAGGCGGGCGTTACAGTTTGAGCCTGTTCAGATGAAGCTCCCACTCCAGAAGTCTTCTGGACCCTGCAAAACCATGTAGTACCCCTCTCAAGCGTGCAGGGTAAGAAAGAAATGAAATAATATCAGTCTTTGCATAAAATGTATCCAAAAATGCATCACATCCAATAAAATCAATTTTAGGCAACTCAAAGAATTTTTCACAATGAATATCTACCCAAGATGCATTAAGAAACTTATCATAATCAATGAAATCTATTTTGGACACTTCAATGGAATTTTTACAATTATTTCCCACACTTGACAAATCAAGAAATGTATCGCAGCCAATAAAATCCACTTTTGGAACCTCTATTGATGTTTCCAAAAAAATAAAAGAAATACTTACCTGATCGTGCTGAAAAATACCTGGAGGTTTTACAAGAATAGATGTATCCATAGCTTCCTCCTGGTCAAGTACAGGTTCCATATCAGGTTCAAGTTCTAGTAGGCACTCAACTGGAATAAGTGATCCTTGGGGCTCTGTGCAATCCCCTACACTTTGAATCTCAACAGAAATAGGTGATCCTTGGGGCTCTGTGCAATCCCCTACACCTAGAAAAATCTCTCCAGCTGGAAATACATCTGAAAAATCTTCTGAAAAATCCTCAGTCTCAGCAGTAAATACTCTCTCAGCCTCCTCTGAATGAATAGCTCCTCCAGAAAAATCGTCCAGAAATCCCTCAGCCTCTAACTCTGTCTGCTCCAGCTCATCAAGAATATCCATGCTCCTGATGGAGTGATCCTCTCTCAGATGCTTCATAACATCGAAAAGGCTAAACTGAACCACCGTGTCTCCGATCTCCATGGAAAGTGTACCAGCATATACATCAATTTTGGTACTAGCAGTCTTCAGAAATGGTCTTCCTAAAATAAGCGGAGAACGGTGTGCAAGATAATCTCCCTCCATATCCAAGATATAAAAATCTGTAGGAAATATTAGCTCCTTTACCTTCACTAAAACATCTTCAATCATACCTGCTGGGTGGTCTGACTCCTGTCTGCTAGCTGTATTACCACACCAGTGAGCTATAAAGGGCATATACCAAGCATCTGGAAGACTGACCTGGGCATCACATTAATTGAAGCTCCTAAATCGAGCATGGCATCGTGGAATGTGGTGCTCCCTATCTCACAAGATACAGTAAACATCCCAGGGTCTTCACATTTCTGAGGTATGACATGGATGAGCGATGAAACATTCTTCCCCAGGCTGACCAACTCATTTTTCTTAAGCTTTTTCTTATGAACACAAAGATCTTTCAAAAATTTGGTATACTTAAGAATCTGTTTTATCATAGTTAGCAAAGGTACATTAACCTCTATTTTACTGAAAAGTTTAACCAGTTCATTGTACTCCTTAGCCTTCTCCTCCTTCACTTGTCTTTTGGCTTGTGTTCTCTGCTGTGGAAAGGGTAAAGGAACCCTAATTTCATCTTCTTTGGCCGGAAGTGGAGGGGCTGAAATTTTAGTGGCTGTCCCTTGCTGTGTGGTGGCTGTAAAATCTGCCTCGGCACTGATTTCTTCTCTGTTTTCCACCACAATTGGAGGATTACTTGAGGAAGGAGTTGGGCACGGGCTAGGGGTGGAATCAGCTGAATTTGAAGTCGTTTCATGGCTGTTTTGGGCTGGAAATGAAGGTGCTCTCCGGTTTTCTGAAATTTCAGCTCTTGGACCATTTGGAGATGAAGTAACTTTCCCACTCCTCAAATAAATAGCACTCACGTTTCCTTTAGGATTAGGAACAGTTTGGGAAGGGAGTTGACTTGACCCTTGAGCTTGACTTTGATTAATCCCACTAGCCAATTGTCCCATTTGCCTCTCAAGATTTTGTTGGTGTTGTTGTAAAACTTGTTGTTGTTGTTGTTGCCAAGCTTGTTGTTGTTGTTGTTGTTGTTGTAAAGCTTGTTGTAGCATCTCCATCATTTGTTGTTGCTGAGCATTTCCTCCATTTGATCCCCCATAGCCTCCTTGGTTAGCATAGGGTTTTGATGGTCCCTGAAACGATGAATTAGAAGGCTGAAAAACATTACCTTGCTGCGGTTGGAATTGGGCCTGATAAGAGGGCTGAGTTGGCTGTTGATAGGGCTGATTAGAGGGCTGACATGCTTGGAAACCTTGTTGGGAGTTGTATCCATGAAAGTTCTGATTATGAAGTGGAAATTTCGGTGATGAGGACTGAAAATTCTGATTTTGAAACCCTTGATTGTAGGGCTGGAAATTCTGATTGTAAGGCTGTGAGGGCTGGAAAAATGGTTGGTCTTGAGGTGGAAATGTTTGAAATGAGTGACAACCTTGCTGCCCCTGCTGATATGGCTGAAATGGAGGTTGGAATTGCTGAATTTGGGGCTGATATTGCTGCTGAGTTTGCTGGAAATTAGGCTGAAATGGAGGCTGAAAATTTTGGTTCGAAGGCTGAAAAGCTTGTTGATTTTGTGGTGTTTGCTGGGGCTGCTGAGATGTTTGCTGAAATTGTTGTTGCTGAGGGTTCTGTTGGCAGAAAGAGTTCCCATATTTGAGATTTGGATGATCCCTCCAACCGGGGTTATAAGTGGAAGAATAGGGGTTATTTCGAGATTGAAATTGCCCCCTAACCAATGCTGCTACTGTCTCGTCTTGTTGGAGGGTGGGACATGAATCTGAGTTGTGCTCTTGACTAGAGCAAATACTGCATACCCTCATCATTTGGTTAATTTGTGGAGTTGCTGAAAGATTTGAATTTTGATTTGCATTATTAACACCCAATTGCTTAATAAATGATGCGATCTCTGCCAATGAATTCTTTATCTCTTTCTGATCATTAGAAACCACCTGAACTTCACCCACTCCTCTGGTGGTCAAGGCTCTGCTCCCAAACTGTTGTGAATTCTCAGCCATGTTTGAAATGAGTTCCCTAGCTTGATTTGGCGTTTTGTTCACTAGGGCTCCTCCAGCTGCAGCATCTATCATAATCCTGTCCATTTGCAGCAATCCCTAATAAAAGTACTGAATCAAAAGCTGCTCGCTGATCTGATGCTGGGGGCAACTAGAACACAACTTATTGAATCTCTCCCAGTAATCATAGAGCGTCTCACCCACCACTTGCTGAATGTCACAGATGCTTTTTCTGATTATTGCTGTTCTGGAGGCTGGGAAATATTTTTCCAAAAATGCCTTCTTCATAGAGATCCAACTAGACACGTGCCCAGTAGGGAGATAATAAAACCAATCTTTTGCTGCTCCTGTCAGTGTGAAGGGAAAAACTCTCAGCTTGATATCTTCTTCAGAAATGCCCTGAGGCTTCATAGTAGAGCATACAACATGAAACTCATGCAGGTGTCTATTTGGATCTTCTCCAGATAATCCTTGAAACTTGGGCAGCAAATTGATGAGTCCAGATCTAAGCTCAAAATCTCCAGCCAGCTCTGGATAAGCAATGCTAAAATACTGAAATGAAGCATTTGGTGCTGCGAGTTCCTTCATAGTCTTTTGGTGGTCTGCAATGATACTGCCTGAATGAGTGGGAATGGTCTAAATAGGAGGAATATCTGTAGTCTCAGAAAGAATGCCCTGGCTCCTCCTGGCTCTGAAAGTCCTCTCAATCTCAGGGTCGAATTCTTCAAGATCACCACTTGTAGACCTGGTCATAAAACCAAAACAAATCGCAGTAAAAGTAGATAAAGAGATAAAACAAATAAAATCAAATCACCAGATATAGCAATAAGCACAAAAATAAATCAAGAAAGATGTGAAATAAATGCACAAGCAAAAATCAAACAAATCAACTAGTTGCTTCCCCGGCAACGGCGCCAAAAATTTGATGACCCAAAATAGACTGTCACGAATGTGGGTCTCAAATTTAGATATTTATAAAAAGCTGGAAACCCTTTTTGCAATCAAAGTATGAAAACGTAGTAAAGGGGCCACAGGTCGTATTTTTCCTCGGGACTAGTTGAGAGTTTGTTTGATTCAAGCTCGTATTTATGTGTCGTTTGTGAATTTTTAGATTTCGAATGTGATTTGGGTTTGGGTTGCAAGCATGAAATGAAATGGCAATAAAAATAAAGGAAAACTAAACAAATAAATTAAAAGAGCGATAGCAAGTAATAACTCAATCAAAAGGAAATCGAATCAACCAAAGGGCTTAACTGAAATTGGAAGCGCAAACCTAAATTAAAATTGCAACATAGATGCTAAGTGAAGGAATAAAAGCAGTGAATGGTAGTTTTCGCAAGCAAGCAGACTTAAACTAATGCTAGCTACAAAATTTATCTATTAAACTTAAAACAAACTCAACTCAAACTATCTACAAGTTTTGGGAAGCCAACTAATGCAGGGAAAATTCAGAGATGCGAGATACGATACCACTTGACTTCAAACACTATCATGTACCAAGAAATAAATGAAAGGTTGATGCAATCTAGTACCAAAAACAGCTTGGCACGCAAGCTGAAATCCTTGTGCCAAAGCTGATTTTTTTTTGTGCCAGAAACTAATTCTAAAGATTAGGGATTGAGACTGATCAATTAAGCTTGGAAGGAACAGCCACAAAGGCAGCAATATGCATGAAGAGATGAAAAGTTTCAGAATGCAAATGACTGAGCAAAACATAACATTGAAGAACTTTGACACAACAAAACTGCCAAATTCAGAAATAAGCTGCGAAGTTTCAAAATAAAAACGTTTTAGATGCTAAACCAAACTAATAGCTGAAGTCGATTGCTACCAGTTAAGATTCACATAAAATCCCTAAGAACTAAAATTTAATTGATTCCAATTCAGAAATAGAGACTGAAATAGATTGAAACTGAAACTAAGTGGCAGAAGTTGAATTTGATATGCTAACTAAGCTAAAAACATGAAACTGAGTTGCGGCCAACCACTAAGTTCTATGTTAACTAAACAAGCATCTATCTAGCTCGAATGCAGCAATTAACAACTACTAAATGAAGAGCCAATGTAGGAAAACAAGTACTCTGATACAAGTTCAGAAACTGAAATAAAATGCAGGAATTGAAGTGGCACGTGACTGAAATTGGCACGCGAGCAATTACAGTGAAAACTAGCTGAAATTGAATCTGAAAGTTCGCTACACAAGTTCCTAAACTACTTGGCTTGAAGATTTAAAACCTAATGAAGCTAAACAATTCAGAAAACAAACTAAAATAGCTGATATAACTGAAAATTCAGATACAGAGTTGCGGCAGAAATTGAAGATACTGCAAAAATAGAAAATTCACTAAAAAAACTACTCCTCAACCCTTCCCGAGCTCAAGAATTCCTTGTTCGTCACGCAAGGGCAAGCCAAGAACCACTTCGGCTCCGCAAATCAGTGGGAAATCGTCTCTATAGTCGACTCTGCTCAAATTTGCGCGTAGCTGGAATTTCTGATCCGATCCACTCTATCTCAACTGATGGAACTGCGATGATGATTTGATAATCATCTGAGCTCACCTGAGAACCCCTATAAGTGGCTCAGACGCTCGGAAATGGATCGTGGATGAGAAACGAGTGATCGGACTGAGAAACTGCCGAAACCCTCAAACAGTCCCTATTCCGGCGGAAATTGAGCTGAATTCTCCAAAGAAACTATCCCCAAGGATTCAAATCTTGATCTAGGATTGAAGTTGAGGTGGTCACGCCTTCTTGGATGAAGAACTTGAAGAAGCGATGAAGAGCTGCTGAAGAACGCGAAGAAAACGGCGAAGACGCGACAAGGAGGAGCTGCGGCCAATTTTTGATTAAATAGTTAGCAATGGACGACCTAAATTTCTTTACATCAATCCAACGGCTGATCTTGCTCTGATTTAATCCAAACTTTGATGATGATGATCAGGGGTCAGGATCTGCCTCGTGGTAGCTCGGATCCTCTAGATTTGCATCGAATGGCTCAGATCAACCTGATCTTTGAATGAACGCTCTAGAGCCCTCTGAACTTGATCCAACGGTTGAATGAGCTCTGATTGGAATGAAACCTTCATATCTTGATCCAGATGCTTGATCAACCCTAACCCTAGCTCGGATTGCTTCAAATGGTCCCAGATGGCTCAGATCTAGTCGCTTTTGAATCGGACGACCCAGATTAACCCGAAGCTTGATAACTCGATCCGGGTCCACTTCCGACTCAAGTCTGACCCAGTATGCCCTAGGTCCATGATCTTTTCAAGCCTGTAAAAATTAGATCAAAAATTTAGTGGCCAAATAATCCAAATATTACAAATATACAATTAAGTCCAAAATAGCAATAATTTCTAGAACCTAGGGTAAATTCACAATTAACCAAGCAAAACATGGGTCAAACATGGATTTTAGCAACTAAAATAATCAACAAAATGGTACTTATCACCTACCGCTTGTTCTGCGGCCGAAAGGTAGACAAACAAGGTCTCCCCTTCCACCGGTTTGTATAGAATGGGGAGGGCGACGAGATAAGTCTTCAAATATGCAAAGGCTTTCTCACACTGGTCGTCTCACCCAAACTTGACTGCCTTTCTTAAAATCTTGAAGAATGGAAGGGTCTTATCAGCGGATTTGGAGATGAACCTGGACATCGCCGTAATTCTTCCATTCAACCGTTGTACCTCCTTGAAGTTGCGAGGGGGCGGTATATCCAGAATAACTTTTACTTTTTCCGCTTTGGCTTCGATCCCCCTCTCTGTCACCATGTAGCCCAAGAACCGGCCGCTCTTTACCCCAAACAAACACTTAACGGGGTTTAGCTACAGGCGATTGGACCGTAGGGTGGCGAATGTCTCTTCCAAGTTGGCTATCATGTCCCCTCCCTTGTCGGTCTTCACTAGGATGTCGTCCACGTACACCATGTTATTTCTCCTGATCTGGTGTTTGAAGACTTTGTCCATCATCCACTGGTACGTGACACTGGCATTGTGCAAGCCGAAAGGCATGACGTTGTAACAATACGTGCCATCAGCTGTCACAAAACTGACTTTCTCCTGGTCCTCGAGAGCGAGAGGGACTTGGTGATAGCCTTGGTACGCATCCAACATTGAGGTGAACTCACAATCGGCTGTGGAATCCACCAACCGGTCTATCCAAGGCAGGGGATAACAATCTTTGGGACAGACTTTATTCAAGTCGTGGAAGTCGATATAGATCCACCATTTACCTCCCGGCTTAGGGACCAAGACGACATTAGCTAACCAGGACGGAAATTGTACTTCTCTGATGTGTCCGGCTTTTAGTAACTTCGTCTCCGATGGCTTTATCTTGCTCCGGTGTGAAGTGCCTCCGTTTCAACTTCATAGGCCGGGCTCCCGGCGTAACATGCAGGTGGTGCATGGCTAACGCCGGAGGAACCCCCTTGATTTCTTCGGCGGCCCAGGCGAAGTCATCTTTGTGGTTTTGCAGGTAATCTATGAGACGATTTCTTAGTTCCGGTGCAAGGTCGAGGGCGATCCGCGTAACTCCCCCTCTATATTGACGGTGAATCTGCACTTCCTCACTCTCGAGCTCCCTCGGTTCTTCCTTGGGTCCTTCTTCCTCTCGCAGGTCAGCCAGATCTACTTGCAAGACCTCACAGAGATCAAAGTCCTCCTGCGTCAAGGTCATGGGTTCTATCGCTGGCTCGACCATCGATGCTCCTTCAGGTGCATTGTTGGTTTCCCACAGACGGCGCCAAATTTGTTCCGGAAGGAATCACCGTCGATGGCCAATCACCGAGGTTCAGCCCACGTGGATGCTGACCGGAGGAGAGGAACTCTGTGCCCTGCGAGATCAACACGAGCGTTAGGGGAGCACGCCGAAGGTTGCCTGGCGGAGCTCACTTCGAGGCTCAAGTCAGTACCTCGATGGAGAGAAGGAGTAGTAGATGGAAAAATGTACGAGTAGCGAAGAGAGCATAACCCCTTTTCCGGAGTGGTCGAACTACCTTTTATAACTGAGGCGACCATCCACGAGCCCCCATGATCCTCGCCACGTCCTGTGATTATCGGTTGATGGTTCCTCCTGATAACGGTTGTCGAGATTCTTCAATATTACTCGATCATAATAGATGAGGATGATGTCGACGATCCGTGAGAAACAGACCTCTGCTTGAGCGTTCTTTGGACCCCACAACCCCGAGGCGGTCCCGAGGTTCTTTGGCTTGGGGGTCCCAGACTGTCGACCTCCAGAGGTACTCTCGTACCCCCCCCCCCTCCCCCGAGGTGAGCTCGGGGGTGGGTCCTCCTGAAGCGAGCTTCATGGTGATAACTACTCGAGTTGGTTTCCGAGTCTCCTTTTCCGGGAGGGACTCGGATGTCATAACAAGGGAATCATTCTTGCCCAGCAGATTTGACAACACAACTTCTTCAGCCCCCTTGTCTACCACGGGGTATTCAACCCATCAGTACTGATGGGGTTGAATAGCCCGTGGCGGACACGTGGGATAGAGAAGCTGTGTGCCAAGACGTGACGAGTCTGAGTGACTCCTCTGTTATAGCTCTCGGGACACTCTCGGGAAGAGAGCCTCCATGGCCCCTCACGGGAAGAGAGCCTCCATGGCCCCTCACGGGAAGAGAGCCTCCAGGGCCCCTCTCGGGAGATATGCCCTAGAAGATCAGATCAGAAAACCTCTCCCGGGATCACCCCGGGAAGCCGGGTCCCGAGATCAACTCGGGGAAGTAGAGCGCCCGCGATCGCTCGGGCCAGAAGACCCCGAGATCCCTCGAGGAAGCGGAGCCCGAGTAGCATTCGACCTCAAGTAACGATCCCCCCTCCTTTCTCAAATTTATGGATAAGCATCCCCATTAACGCGGAGTCATCATCCTTAAATGTCGCAACGGGTCGAAACACGTAATGACGATGTGGACTATTTCAAAGGCTATCCAGTAACCACCGAAGAGGGGGGACGTGACATAGATCATGGGGACGCGCCAAGTCTGCCGCCACAGGTATAAAAGGTAGTCTAACTCCTCCGATAGGTGGTTACGAACTCTCTACAACTCATACTGTCTT
This sequence comes from Boesenbergia rotunda, assembly GCA_024364735.1. Lineage (NCBI taxonomy): Eukaryota > Viridiplantae > Streptophyta > Magnoliopsida > Zingiberales > Zingiberaceae > Boesenbergia > Boesenbergia rotunda. The sequence goes on from JAGFNQ010000513.1 coordinate 16,181, forward strand.
TCTCCAACGAGGCACTGACTTGAGGGTTAGAGTGGGCTCCGCCGGACAATCTCCGGCGTGTTCCCCTAATGCTCGTGTTGATCTCGCAGGGCATGAAGTTCCTCCCCTCCCGTCAGCATCCACATGGGCTGAACTTTGGTGACTGACCGTCGACGTAGATTCCTTCTGGAGCAAGTTTGGCCCCGTCTGTGGGAAACCAGTAAAGCACCCGAAGGAGCACCGATGGCAGGGCCAGAGGGACAAGACATTGTCCTGACAAGGGTGGAACTGGACCGCTTGGTGGCCAATGACATTAAAGAAACGTTGGAGCACCACCAAGTCGAACAAGTCGCCTCGCAACAAGAAGCTCCTGCGCGGGAGGAGACTCCTAGAGTCTCCATCTCACACTCGTGGAGATCCATCACACCAGTGGGATGACGGGATGGAACAACCCCAGGTCTCCGAAAAGACTCTCCCGGAGATCTCTAGAAGGCCCATTCGGTAGCCTCCAGCGCGTAGAGGCACAAAGAGGGACAAGGGAAAAGGGAGGAACCTAAGACCTCCCATAAGGTTCCCTCTACTCCCTTCTCATCTGACATTGTGAAAGACCCCATGCCAAAGCAGTTCCACGGGTCTGGGATCTCCGATTATGATGGGAAGACGGATCCGGAGGATCATGTCTGCATGTTTAAGAATGCGACACTCCTGCAACAGTATACCGATGGTGTAAAGTGCCAGGTGTTCCTGAATACCCTGTCTAGAGCCGCCCAACGATGGTTTCAAAGGCTGCCACAGGTTCTATCAACTCATACGCGGAGTTTAGAACCGCCTTCATCCACCACTTCACCAGTAGCCGCCACTATCAAAAGACGACGCTCAATTTGTTCTCTCTCAAGCAGAAGCCGAAGGAGCCGCTCTAAGAGTACATCTAGCGGTTCAACAGGGTGGTGCAAGACGTGCCCAGTGCGATGTCAAAAATCCTTGTCAGTGCCTGCACTTAAGGGCTCGCGGAAGGGGATTTCTTCCGATCCGTAGTGAAGAAGCCCGCTCCATCAAGCACGTTAACGTGGAGGAGGTACAATATGCCCGTCGTAAGGAACCAGCCGGAATACTCCCCCCAGCTGTTCCTCGGACTGAAAGGAAGGAGCCTCAGCTCCAACTCGAGGAAAAGAGCTCCACCTCGGGAAAGACCAGTGGGCGGGTAGGCGCATGCTGGTTGAGACGGTAGATACCGAGTAGCCGGAACCCGGGTCGAAATACTGCGGTTTTCATGGTAGCACAACACACTCCACCGAGGAGTGTCACACCTTGAAGAAGAGTTTTAGTGAGGAAGCAGACACCAAGCCTCGTAGAAAGTGGAATAAAGCGGGGTACCGCGGACTTGCATTTGATTCATCCTAGTAACTAGTTGTTCAATACGTCTTTCAATGTCTTGAAGAGTGGAATCATCCTTTTGTTGCCCTTGTTGTAGTAGAATTTTCTGTTGTTGTATGATTTGTTGCATTATCTCCTCAAGCATTTGTTGTTGTTGATCGAACTCACTAGAATTCCCAAAATCTCCTTGATTAGCATAGAACTCTTGTTGGTCTTGAAATGATTCATTAGGTTGCTCAAAATCATGACTAGGCTGTGAATTCTGAAAATAAGGTTGTTGGGGCTGATTAAATGAATAATTGGGCTGTTGAAATTGCTGAAAATTTGGTTGATAAGTTGATGGAAGTTGCTGGAAATTATGACTCTGAAAATTCTGGATTTGGGGCTGAAATTGTTGGTGTGAAGGTTGGAATTGTTGGGGTTGAAAATTCTGATTTCCAAACTGAAAATTCTGCTGGTATGGTTGGAAAGATTGTTGTGAAGGTTGAAAACCTTGCTAATTATAATGAAATTGTTGTTGAAAATCTTGGAAATTCTGCTGAAACTGTTGTTGTGGCTGATTCAGAGGTTGGTTTTGCTGACATTGTTGATTTGGTTCTGAAAATGTTGATAAGGCTGGAATGGTTGAAAATTTTGCTGAAAATTATGAGAGAGTTGTGAGGGTTGTTGAAAATCTTGATAAACTTGCTGCTGAAAATTCTGAAAATACTGATATTTTGCCATGAGACTGCTTGAATGAGTAGAAAAATTTTCAATAGCTTCTCAAACTCTTCCTTGATTTCTTCCTAGCTCTGAATGTTCTTTCTATCTCAAGATCAAACTCCACAAGATCTCCATCTGCAGTCCTGGTCATAAAATAAACAAAAATGGCAGCAAATGTGTATAGAAAGATAAAGCAAATAAAAATTGAATCAAAGAATATGAAAATAAACACAAGCTCAAATTAAACAAACTCAACTAGTGTTTCCTCGACAACGGCGCCAAAAATTTGATGGACCCAATAACTAGTGCCACGAATGAGTCTCAAATTTAGATATTTATAAGTTGAAAACCCTTAACTAACAAAGTTAAATGTAGTATAGGGGCCTCAAGTCGTATTTTTCCAAGGACTAGTTAAGGATGTTTAATTCAAGCTTGAATGTTGTTGTCGTTTGATGATTTGGGTTTTCTAGTAAAATGGGGGTTTTTGCGATAAGGAAATAACAGTATGAAATAGAATGAACTTAGCTAAAGCATGGAACGAATTAGGAAATTGCAAGAACTACTCTTAACTTATTGGAAAAACTAAGCAATTCGATTTCAAACTATTGAATTGAAACTTAAGAATTAAGCTTAAATGCAGGGAATTAATTGCAGAAAACTAATTGCAGGGAATTAATTGCAAGATAATAAAAACTAGATCAAAACATTGTTTAAGAACTTGGCTTGAAGTGTAATAGAAACAAACTAGAACAACTTGAAGAATTAAGTGCTTAAAATCAAAATTATCCTAGATTTAAACATCAAATCAGTTCATCGTCAAGACTTCCCTTTGCCGTCACACAAAGGATGAGCTAGAAACCCTCTGAACTCAAAAACCAGCGAAGAAAAGCTCCATGGATCAGTTTGCTATGAATTGGCCTTCCTAATCGATCAACCGACCGATTAGGTCCTCTTCTGATCGGTCACGGGACCGATCAGAGGCGTCTCTGTCCTGTCACGGCGATCGATCAGTAGCTGAAACGCTTCGACCAAGCTCTCCATCTTGACACGCTAATAAGCGATCAAACTCAAAAACCTTCAGAATAGCATCGGAGAACCCCTCCGAACGATCCTTCAGCTTCGATCGATGAAAACCCGCGATCAAATGGAAGCGATCAATGGAATGGAGCTCTGGCGAAACCCTCCCCTGAGCTCCTCTCAACTGCGAGATTTTGGTTAGCAAAACTGAACAAGAAAACTACCTCGATGATCTGAATCTTGGCAAACAAACAAATCTGATGTTGGACGCGCGATCGGAGAAGAAAACAGCAAAGAAATTGATGAAGAAACGAAGAACAGAGAAGAAACTTGTGATCTGGCAACTCTGCAACGACGCCAGATCTGATCGGAGAAGTCGGTTTTAACTGTTAGAAATGGACGACTATGATCATCCTTGCATGCATCCAACGGACGGATCTACTCTGATCTGAACCAAACCTTCCAGATCTCCATAAATGGTCCTGATCTACATCTCCTTATCTTGGATCAATCATATCTGCAACGGATGGCTCAGATCTCTCTGCCTCTTGAATGGACGGTTAAAACTCCCCTTAAGCTTGATCCGACGGTCAGATGGACTCTGATTTGGTTCAAAGCTTCAGATCTTGATCTATGGACTTGATTCTCTCTATCATAGGCTCGGATTGATCAGATGCTGAAAGACGGCTCAGATCACCCTGTTTCTTGATCGGACGGCCCACATTGATCCATCTCTTGATCCCCTTGATCGATGCCAATTCTGAGCTCGGGTTTGATCTAATCTGATCTAGATCCATGATTATTCGAAGCCTATAAAATTAAATTCAAATTTAATGACAAATCATCTCAAATATGCAAAGATTTGAATCCCAAGTTAAAATAGAAGTAACTCATGGATCTTAATATAAATGCAAGCTTAAGCATATGAAAAGAAATCAAAACATGGATTTGAGAGCCTAAAATGATTAACAAAATAGTAATTATCAACTCCCCCACACTTGCTCTTGGGCGTCTCGCACAAGCCAACTAAACATGTACCCCCTAGATCATTCTCAATCATAGTTAGAAGCAATTGAAAGGAAATTACCTAGGGTTATCAATTCTCAAAAATGTAAACTCAATGGACTAGAAACATGTCCTTAGTCAACAACTTAGTATACTTCATCCTTCATGACTCATTGAGATGAACTGAACACACAAAGCCTCTGATGGGAAATTTTAGTGGCTCTCTTCCTAAGTTCTACATTTTTGATGAAAGTGGAGCTCACTCAAACACAATCATGGTTCTTCCACTACCATAAGCTTGCTTATGCTCTACTCTCCACCATATTCTTGACTTGGATCCACACCTAAAAAGGCTTATTTAAACAAGTTAGGAAATATGGAATGATAAGAATGAAATAGAAGTTTAATGAACTTTGATACAAAAGAATCCTGATAAAGAAAGTAAAGAAATATGACATGATAAGGAAATATGGAAAAGTAAAGAAAATGGAAGACTTGGATACTCAAAATTGTAACCTAATGCACTTTTTCCCCTTTAGATGATCCTCTAGTGAAATTAGAGCTAAGGTGAGTAGGAATCAGCTGATTTGGATGAGCAACATTACTGAATTCAGTGTTCTATTATGTGCCAACTCTGCAGATCGGTCCAGAGACCGATCAGGCTTCCCTGATCATTCTGAATGATCGGACTGGAATACTTCTGATCGGACTAACTATCCTCTGATCGGACTGGGATGATTCTGATCGGTCAGAGTGACTGATCAGTCACTTCCCTAATCAGTCTGGGGACGGATCAGAGCCTGATCAGTAGCTGAATTGCGCAAATCCTATCACTTCTTTCACTCAATAACTCACTCTTAAACTTGATCACTGTTGGTGCTTGGATGGCTAGAGAGGAGGGGGGGGGGTGAATGTAGCCAGACACAAAACTTAGCTCTTTTGAAAGTTTTTGCACTTTGATTGTTAGCAGCGGAAGCAAAAACAAAAGCAGAAACAAAATAGCAGAAACTAAATAGACAATCATAAACGCTAACGATAAGGATTAAAAGGTTTGGGGATAACTTGCCGTTACTCCTTGGCGTGCCCGTGAGGTGGGCGATCCCTTGATCGTCGGCAGATCAAACCCCGGAAAATCCAGATAAATGAATCCTCCTTCTCGGTGGAGAAACCTCTCCACACAATGTCTCTACAGATATGAAATGATAAGCACAGAGATAATAAACACACTTACAGAGCACAATGAACACAGACGGAAACACATCACCAAGCTCACTCAGCACAACTCTCACGCAAGAGCTCCCAGCTCTTCGTGTCTGCTTGCTGATGGACTCGCCAAGTTCTCCACTGCTTCAAGGTGCTCAAGTTGCAGAAGCTTCAAAGGATGCTCAAGAGTATGCTTCAAGGTGTTGTATGATCGTGAGATGTCGCTACAGAGATCAAGCTTAAAGTTCACTTCTATTCTTCCCGAGGCTTCTCCGCTACCCGCTCATAAGCCTCTGCCGAAGACCCAGGTCACAGACGCTCCTCTGCAGCTCCCCAGCTGCTCATCTGAAGTAGCTCAGCTACCCTTGACCTCTTCTGGACTCCCTCCAGTCGAGCCTCAGGTCAGCTTTGAAGGATCGTCTAAGGCGTGTAGAGGGGGGGGGGGTTGAATGCACTTTTTCGGATCGTTTCGATCTCTACAGCATTGTTAGCGCAGCGGAAATAATATGCAAAGGAAATTAAACAATGCTAACAAAAGTATTTTACTTGGTATCCACCCAGATGGGTGACTAATCCAAGGATCCACGCCGCGAGCACCACTTTCACTATGAAAATCTCCTTTAGGTGGAGAAACCTTTACAATGACGATCTTCCTCTTTACAGAATGAAGTAAAATGAGTGAGAGGAAGCAAGAATACTTTTCAGTTTGGCAGCACTTCGTTACTGTACGGAACCGTACCTTGCACGTGTAACAAGGAGCTCCTTTTATAGGTGAAAAGGAAAGACTCGCAGTCTATCCAGCCCCGCACCAGTCGACTGCCCCGAGGGCAGTCGACTGGCCCAACATTAAATTCTGTCCAATGGCTAGCCAACAGCTAGCCAACGGCTAGTTTTCGGGGTATACCAGTCGACTGCCCCAAGGCCAGTCGACTAGTCCGAAGCTGCAAACTTTCTGTGGGTTTTGGCTGTCGACTGCCTCTGGGCCAGTCGACTGCCCTGCCTCCCAGCTCAGCTCCAGCCACTCCGGACCTTCTCCTTCGCGTATGCCTTCAGGTCTGCTCCCTTGGTTTGCCCTTTGATGTCCTCTTCCTCTGGCTATCGTCCCTCGGATGCGCACACAAGCCTTCCCTTGACTTGCCTCCATGCCACCCTTCACGTGTGCCCTTGAAGTCCACTTCCCGGCTTGCCCTTGGAGCTCTCCTCCCTCGGCTCTCGTCCCTCGGATATGTCCACCATGTGTGATTCTCCAAGTCCTACAAACTCAATCACACACATCAAATACAACATAATACTCTAACCTTAAACTTATTCGCCCACACATCAAAACCATGATCTTCCAATTATTTAAGGGCCGATTGCCTCAACAATCTCCCCCTTTTTGATGTGTGGCAATATGTTTAAGTTAGAGATAAACAACAGCCACAATAGTAATAGCAACACATAGCAATTGAAAAATCATGAGACATAGTAACCCTAAGAGGTAACCTTCCCCTTAACCTATGTCTTCCCCATTTTCAATTTTAGTCACAATCTAAGTTAAGTTTCCACTTAACAACAGCAACATGTTAAAAAATATAAGACATATCAGAACCTAAGAGGTACCTCCCTCTGAATCCATGTCTTCTCCTTTTTTAAACATCCAAGTTCTAAGTTAGAAAGAAAACCTTAAACCATCCATTCTAAGTCAAAATTCTAACTTAAACCACACATTCTCCCCCCTTTGACACCATCAAAATGATTGCCTCAAGCAACCAAAACCCATGGCATCAAATGAGAGAATTTTCAATTTCTGAAAATTTCTCACAGTGGCTGAAAACCTGCGTGCCAGTCGACTGCCCATGGGGCAGTCGACCGATACACTATCAGTAACCCATTTCAGCTTTTCTGCCGAATTTCAGAAACTCCCAGAAAATTCCAAAAATTGTAAAATTTTGCATACATGTTTGAAATGTTATACTCTATCAGGGAAAAATATTAATCCATATAAAATTTCAAACATACATGACTTTTGATAAAAATCCAAAAGTTTTTAAAACCACTACATTTTGTATCAAACTTTGAAATCACTTTTGCAATCATATGACTTTTAAAAACATGGCAAAGTGTGTAAAGCATGAAATGGTTTTCCAATGTTTAAAATGTCCAACTATGATCTTTGGGCAAAGTGTCCATTAATTAAACACTTGTCTCCCCCATAGTTGGTCTAATTTTCATATTTTGATACTTTTAATGGTTCAACAATGTGCCACAAGCACAAGTGAGCCAAATGTATCACCCTAATGGATCAAGCACCCTTTTTGAAACCTAATATTTCTGAGTTCACCCTATACTTCTACAAAACACATTCCAAGGCCTCTTCTTAAGGATGTAAACTCCGATTCGGGAAGAGGCTTGGTAAAGATGTCGGCTAGGTTAGACTTTGATTCAACATAGTGTAGTTCTATGTCTCCCCTTGCCACATGGTCTCTAATGAAGTGATGTTTCACTTCAATGTGTTTTGTCCTAGAATGGTGAACTAAATTTTTGGTTAAATTGATTGTGCTTACATTATCACACAAGACTTTGACCTTGGTGTAATGTAACTCATAATCCTCTAAGGTGTGCATGATCCAAAGGAGTTGGGAAACATACCCACCCATTGCCAGATGTTCTGCCTCCGTTGTTGATAGGGCAACGCATGGTTGTTTCCTACTACTCCAACTAACTAAGGAAGACCCAAGGAATTGACACCCTCTACTTGTACTCTTCCTATCTAACTTGCAACCCACATATTCCGAGTCGGTGTATCCAATTAGGATACCAAAGTCCAACATTAAGGGTCCCTTTTACATACCTTAAGATCCTCTTAACTACAACCAAATGGGACTCTTTGGTACAAGATTGGTACCTTGCACACATACCTACCGCAAAAAGTATGTCAGGTCTACTAGCGGTTAGGTATAGGAGGCTACCAATCATGCTCCTATATTGTTTAGAATCTACCATTTTCCCTTCAATGTCACTATCCATTTTCACATTGGTTCCCATGGGTGTAGATGCTACCTTAGCATTTTCTAAACCAAATTTCTTTAACATCTCCTTAGCATATTTGGTTTGAAAGACATGTGTACCTTCATTGGTTTGCTTAACTTGAAGGTCTAAGAAGAAGGTTAACTCTCCTACAAGACTCATCTCAAATTCATCTTCCATACACTTGATGAATTCTTGTAGGAAGTCATTATTTGTTGACCCAAAAATGATATCGTCTACATAGACTTGGGCAACAAATATGTCCTTATCCTTAGATTTTAGAAACAGTGTAGGGTCAATTGTTCCTCTCCTAAACCCCTTAGACACTAGAAATGAAGAAAGCCTTTCATACCATGCCTGGGGAGCTTGTTTCAATCTATATAAGGCTTTTCTTAATTTGAACACGTGTCTTGGAAAGTTAGGGTTCTCAAACCCTGGGGTTGTTCTACATAGACCTCTTTCTTAATGATCCCATTAAGGAATGCCGACTTCACATCCATTTGGTGGAGTGTGAAACCCATGTGAGCGGCATAGGCTAGTAGGATTCTAATTGATTCTAACCTAGCTACGGGGGCATAAGTTTCATCATAATCTAGTCGCTCAACTTGGTTAAACCCCCTAGCTACCAATCTAGCCTTGTTCCTAGTGATTTTACCTTGGTCATCTAGTTTGTTCCTAAAGACCTATCTAGTGGTTACAATAGTGCAATCATTGGGCCTAGGAACTAGTTCCCAAACTTCACTTCTCTCAAATTGATTTAGCCCTTCTTGCATGGCTAAGACCCAATCAACATCTCCCAATGCTTCATCAATGGACTTGGGTTCTAATTGGGAGATTAGAGCTATTTGTTGGATCGAGAGAACCGATAGAGGGGGGGGTGAATATCAAAAATCGTTCGGATTTGAGAAAGAGTAATTGCACAGCGGAAGATTTAAAACAAAACACGAACACAGGGATTTTACTTGGTTCAGAGCCTGGGTCGACTCCTACTCCAAGGCCCACGGTTGTTGACCGTTTACTTTGGGCAATTCTATATGAGGTGCAATAAAGGTTTACAAATTGATTTACAAATATAGCACAGTAAACTTAACAATTAACAGAAGCTCTTCTTTTACCGACGTCCGATGGAGATGGTCTTTTTCGGAGCAGCGGGACGTCGTCGGCTCGAGTTGGGAGGCTTTCGGAGCGAGGCACGAGAGCAGAAGAGCGTAGAAGCATTGGTTCGAAGTTCTTGTTGAAAGCCTGGGCGTTGGGTGCTATTTATAGCACCTCGGGGCGCCCTGGACGTCGGGGGCGCCCCCCCACGTGTCAAGCGATCCGAGCTTCGCTCGGTCAAACTCTATCCCTCTCGAATAGGGATGAGTCTTGACACTGGGGGTGCCCTGGACGCAGGGGGCGCCCTGCTTGACTCCTTCAGCGCGGGCTTCTCAGCTGGATAAGTGTAATCGGCTTCGCTGGCGTAGACGCGGGGTGCCTTGGCTGCTGGGGGCGCCTTGGGCGCTGAGGGTGCCCTGGCTGCTGAGGGCGCCCCGGCCAGTAGTCAGCCGAAGCTCCTTTTTGCTTCATTTGTTTCATGTTCACCTTGGGGGCGCCCTGGACACTCAGGGCGCCCTACTCAGCTGCTGCCTCACTCCTTTGAGGCTCTCTGAGCTGCAGACACTCGTTCCTTTGGTCCTGCATCCAGGGTTAGTCCGAAAATAACATAAAGCAGTAAGTTGTTAGTTTCATACAGCCTTAGCTGTCTTGGTTCTGACTTTGGGCCTCCAAAATGGAAACCTAGGTCGAACCGACGCCTACTGTTCCCTCGATAGGGAACGCGTCCTCACCTACTCCTCTCGGGAGAATTTACCTGATGCCAACCGTTCCTCTGGTTGGACTTTTGCCTCGCGGTCCTTCGCCAGGTCTTGGATACCGAGCTGTCCTTCGCCCGGTGCCTAGCAGTCCTTCGCTAGGTCTTCATTCCCAAGCCGTCCTTCGCCTGGAGCCTAGCAGTCCTTCGCTAGGGCTTTTCACCCTGGCATTCCTTCGCCAGTGCCTAGCAGTCCTTCGCTAGGGCTTTACTCTGCACACTAGAGTGACATGTTAGACAACAAGTGAGACTTAACTTTTGAACTCTATTGCCATTATCAAAACACAGGTTTGACTTTGGTGCTTTCTGCACCAACAATCTCCCCCTTTTTGATTTATGGCAACCCTAGTTCAAAAAGTTAAGTTTAATCAATGCAAGAAAATAAACCTTTAAATTTTGTTCCCTCCCCCTGGAAGGAATCTCCCCCTAGATTTTTCAAAAATTTGTGGGGTTCTATGTTTAGGAAAAAGATTTTGCTTAGAGTCTTTCAACAGAGAACTTTTATCTTTTCAAAAAATTTGCACTTTTGAAAACTTAAGTTTAGGTACTTGGAATTCTTTTGATAACTTAAGTTTAGAAAGTACATAGAAAAGTTTTTCAAAAGATTTTTAACAAAACTTAAGTACTTAAAAAGGCTTACGTAAGGAAGTTTTGACAAGCTTAAGTAAGGAAATTTTGACAAGACTTAAGTAAGGAAATTTTTACAAAACTTGAGTAAGGAAATTTTGACAAAACTTAAGTAAGGAAATTTTGACAAGCTTAAGTTTGGAAATTAAGCGCTTAAGTGCTTTTTGAAAATTGATACTTTTTGAATAAAGGAGTTTTTTGGAAATAAAAAATTATTTTAAAACTCTCTAATTATTTTAAAATTCTCTCCTTTTCTATCTCTCTAATTATTTTAAAACTCTCTCCTTTTCTATCTCTCCCCCTTTGCCATATATCAAAAAACAGATAGAGATAGCAGAATTTAAATCGCATAAAGGAAATAATTTTCATAAAGGAAAAATATTTGGATAACTTTGCTGTACTGGACCAGGACTTAAACCAAATCAGTTAGTTTTTCTCTTGTAGGGACCTGTCTAACCCATTTAACTACTTACTAACTGTTATAAGTAGTGGTTTTCGCTAGGGTTAGTCAAGTTAAGTGTTTTTGTTCAAGTTAGATTTTCTAAACTTGACACTTAACTTGATTGCTGTGTAAGTTGTATTTAGTGCCCCAATTACTGCAGATGCACTGACTTAAAGCATCTTGAATTAAGGTAAAGACCTAAGCATCTCAATCCTTTCTAGATTATCAATCAAAAGTATCCTAAGGTGCTTGTGAGATGCTGGCTTCTAAGTTTATAGGTGCATGCAGTTCTAGGGTTAGGGCCTAGGCTAAGTCCATCTGCGAGAAAGCCCTAGTTTTGAAGTGGGTAGTTTTGAAATAAAACTAAGTCGAAAAGAAACAAAACCTATTTTAAAAACAACAGTTTTTGAAATTCTTTTAGAAGTAAAAAAAAACAAGGTAGAGTTAATCTATTCTTCAGAACACAATCCTAACTGCCTTCTTAATGAGCTGAACTCAGACTCAGGTAAGGGTTTTGTGAATATATCAGCTAGGTTGGATTTTGAGTCTATATATTTAAGTACTATCTCACCCCTGGCTACATGGTCTCTTACGAAGTGATGTTTAACTTCTATGTGTTTTGTTCTAGAATGTTGGATTGGGTTCTTAGTTAGATTAATTGAACTTATATTGTCAATAAATACTTGAGTTTGGGTGTAGTTGAGCTGGAAGTCCTTCAGAGTGTGCATCATCCACAAAAGTTGTGCTACACACTCTCCTAAGGCTACATACTCAGCTTCAGTTGTGGACAGAGCTACACAGTGTTGTTTTCTGCTGCACCAACTTACTAGACTATTTCCTAATAGTTGGCAGCTTCCACTTGTGCTCTTTCTGTCTAATTTACAACCAGCATAGTCAGAATCCGAGTATCCTGATAAATTGAAGGTTGATGTTCTAGGATACCAAATCCCTACATTTAGGGTGCCCTTTACATATCTTAGTATTCTTTTTAGGGCTGCTAAGTGTGTTTCCTTAGCACAGGTTTGGTATCTAGCACACATTCCTACAGCAAAAAGAATATCAGGTCTGCTGGCTGTAAGGTACAGTAGACTACCTATCATACTTCTATATAGTTTGAGGTCTACTTGTTTACCATCAGGGTCACTATCTATTTTTACATTAGTGGCCATGGGGGTACTTATGCTTTTAGAGTTATCCATTTTAAATTTCTTTATTAATTCTTTAGCATATTTGGATTGATGGATGTAGTTTTCATCTCTAGTTTGTTTGATTTGAAGTCCTAAGAAAAAGGTAAGTTCCCCAACTAAACTCATTTCAAATTCATTTTCCATTATTTTTACAAACTCTTTTAGGAAGTTTGTGTTGGTGGATCCAAAGATTATGTCATCTACGTAAATTTGGGTAATAAATATATCTTTTCCTAGAGTTTTAATTAATAAAGTTGAGTCAATTTGTCCTTGTTTAAATTCTTTAGAAGTTAAGTAAGTTGATAAACGTTCATACCAGGCCCTAGGTGCTTGTTTTAACCCATATAGTGCTTTAGTTAATTTGTAAACGTGATCAGGTTTGTCTAAGTCCTCAAACCCAAGGGGGTTGTCCTACATAAACTTCTTCTTTAATGAACCCATTTAGGAAAGCTGACTTTACATCCATTTGGTATAGCTTAAATCCTTGATGGGATGCAAAGGCTAACAACATTCTAATGGATTCAAGTCTAGGTACTAGGGCATATGTTTCATCGTAATATAATCCTTCTACTTGGCTGAATCCCTTAGCTACTAAGCGGGCTTTATTTCGAACTATTTCACCTTGATCATTTAGCTTATTCCTAAAGACCCACTTAGTGTCAATGATAGATTTGCCTTCAGGTTTAGGCACTAGTTCCCATACTTGGTTCCTCTCGAATTGGGCTAATTCTTCTTGCATAGCTATGATCTAATCAGGGTCAGGTAGGGCTTCATCTATAGTTTTGGGTTCTATTTTTGATATCATAGCTATTTCACTAAGGTTTCTATAGGATATCATAGCTATTTGACTAAGGTTTCTATAGGAGGATCTAGTTCTGACTCCTAGAGTTGGATCACCCACAATTTGATCGGTTGAGTGACTAAGTCTGGGTTTCTTGGTTCTCCTAGAACTTGGTTCAACCTCAGGTCCGGCTGGTCGGTTTGATTCATTATTTGATTCGACTCTTTGGCCTGGTTCATTTGTTGGTTCGATAATTGGGTCATTAATTGGTTCAATAGTTAGTTCGTTTAGGGGTTCAATTAAAGGTTCACTTATTTGTTCATTATTTTCTTGATCAGAATTTGATGAAGTTAGGTCTGGATTATCAGATGTTGAGTTGACTTCTTCATCAAATATTAAGTTTGTTGTTTCTTCAATTTTCTTAGTTTGTTTGTTGTAAACTCTATAGGCTCTACTTGTGGTTGAGTATCCTAGGAAGATACCTAGGGTTGATTTGGACTGAAATTTCCCTAAGTAGTCCTTGGTGTTTAGGATATGGACTTTGCATCCAAAGACTCTTAGGTAGTGTAGATTTGGGAGCCTATGGTAGTACAGTTCATAGGGTGTTTTGTTGTGTCGCTTGTTAATCAAAACCCTATTTTGGATGTAACATGCTGTACTAATCGCTTCTGCCCAAAATTGGTTTGCTAAGTTAAATTTGTTGAGCATAGCCCTACCGGCTTCCTGTAATGTTCTATTTCTTCTTTCGACTATCCCATTTTGTTAGGGGGTTCTAGGACATGAGAATTCATGTAAATACCCATTGACCTTACAAAACTCCTCAAACCGTTGATTTTCAAATTCTCCCTCGTGGTCACTCCTAAGTCTTTTAATTTTAGTATCGTTTTGATTTTCAATCAATTTACAGAAATCATTAAATAGTTTTAAGGTTTCATCTTTGGTTTTTAGAAACCTAACCCAGGTAAACCTAGAATAATCATCAACTATTACTAAGCAGTATCGGTTCTCGCTTAGTGACTTGGCTCCATGTGAATCAAATAGGTCAAGGTGCAGGAGCTCAAGTGTGGTTTGAGTTAGGTTAGATTGGATTAGTTTGTGATTAGATTTGGTTTGTTTACCTTGATTACATGATTCACATATTAGGTTTTCATTGTTTTTAATTTTGGGGATTCCTTTAATTAGGCCAAGTTGGGTGACTTTTGAGATAGTCCTCAGATTAGTGTGACCTAGTCTCCTATGCCAGAGGTTCGATTGTTCTAGCTGAGTTAACATTCATTTGGGTACTGAGGGAAGGTTTATAGTGTATATATTATTTTTCCTAGTGCCCTTAAGTATGATTTCTGAGTCTTGCACATTTCTAATTAGGCAGTTAGAATTGTTGAAGGTGACTACATAACCAGAATCACATAACTGACTTATGCTAAGCAAGTTAAACTTAAAGTTTTCAACCAAAAGAACTTTCTTAATAATAAAGTTAGTTTTGAGCTCAATATTACCTGACCCAATTACCTTGAGTGTAGCATTGTTACCAAATGCCACTGAGCCTAGGTTCTTGAACTTGAGTTTGGTGAACTTCAATTTATCTCCAGTCATGTGTTTGGAGCAACCGCTATCCAACATCCATTGGTCCAAATCTTTATGTTCCTACACATAAAGAGTTTTATTGATTTGGATCCAATTAGAGTCAGGAATAGCTTAAATTGAGTTTCACTGCCTAGTCTGTCTCACCCAAATCTAGGGTTTTCAATCACGTTAGCCTTATAGGTTGTGTGAGACAGGTTTTGATAATTATTTTGAAAAATTATTATTTATTTTGAAAACATTAAATTAATTTTTGAAAACAGTTAGGTTTTATTTTGAAAGGAAATGTTTGAATCTAAGCTTAATTGAAAATTGTGTTAGATTTGAATTTGACAAAAAGTAATTTGAATTTGAAATTCAAAAATTGGCTTCCAGGTCTTGGCGAGGCACTAGGCCTTCTTTGGCCGTAGCCTTATTGGATCATCAACCCTTTCCTTGACAAAGCCGTTTAATGAAATTTCATTTTCAAAATTAATTTTTGAAAAAGTTCTGGTCTAACTAGTTTGGATTTTGGATCGGTAGCTTCGGCTAGTTTCACCAGTCTAAAGAGATCAAGTAAACTTAATCTTATTAGAATTGGTTTCCCTAACGTACTATCATCTCACCTCTACCCAATACTATGTTTTCAAGTTCCAGTTAAGTTTGTTCAGTCCTTATACTAACCATTTCTAATTTTAAGTATGGTAAATTGCAGAAATTAAACAAACAATCAAGCAATCATATTGCAAGCAAATATTAACGTTTATCTAACAATAAATATAGTTTACAGTTTGGCTCCCCCTGGACTAAAGCCACGGTAATGATTAGGCAAGATGTGAATCTTGTCCTTGGGGATCCAATACTGATTTGATCCAGTCGGTTTGTTCAGGCACAGTTTGGGTACCCATGCCTGAATTTTACCTCTGGACTGATTCAGTACAGCAAGGTAAGATCTTTGTCGAGATTTGGTTCTATAGCCAAGTCCGGATCGATTTAGAATGGACTTCTGTTTTCCAAGAATCATGTCTAGACCCTTGGAACCAGAGGTAAATCGCTCTAAAGCTGATCTAAGATCCTTAACCTGAGTTTTCAGGGAGGAGTTCTCTTTCTCAAGTTTTTCAACTTGAGTAGGAGCTCCTTCTTGAACTTTCTCGGTTGAGGGTTTAGAGTCAGCTCCCTCTTTCAGGAGTTTTACTTCCTGTCGGAGGGATTCAACTCGGATTTTGGCTTTCGCCAAATCTCGGGAAAGATATGAAATTAAATCGTTTAATTGACTTCTATTGAAACCACTTACCTTGATTTCGCCATCCTCTGAGAAGGTCAGTTTGCCGTCGTCCTGTTCTGATTCTGACTCGGTCTCGACTTCTTCTGAGGCGGTCAGGGCTAGTAGGTTTGATTGGGGTGCCTCTTCTTCTTCTTCTGAGGAAGATTCGTCTCAGGTTGCTTGCAGTGCTTTCTTTCTCCTTGTCTTTTTGGTCTCTTTTAGGTTTGGACACTCCGTCTTGTAGTGGTCCTTCTTCTTGCACTCGTAGCAGGTTACGTTGGGCTTGTTTTTGTCCTTCACGGGTTCAGCTGGTTCGTCCTTTCTTCGGCTGACTTTCCGTTTGTTGGTTCGGTTCTTCAGCTCCTTGTAGTAGTTTCGGGCTAGTCAAACCAGCTTTGGTCGATCTCCTTCTTCATCTTCTATGTCTGACTCTGAGTTAGACTCAGGTTCAGTTTAAGGTTTCTTCTTTGCTGACCTTCCAGTTTTACCTGCAATGAAGGCAATCCCTTTCTCGACCATATTGGAGTTAGTTTGTTCGTGCAGTTCTAATTCAGAAAATAATTCATCTAATTTTATTTTAGAAAGATCCCTTGAGACCTTGTATGCATCTACCATAGATGCCCACAAGGTGTTCCTAGGGAAGGCGTTTAGAGCATACCTTATTAGGTCACGGTTTCGACCTTGTGACCTATAGTGTGAAGACCGTTCATTAATTCTTGGATTCGTGCGTGGAGCTGGACTGCTGTTTCGTTGTCGGCCATCTTGATGGTGTACAATTTGTTCAGGATCAGATCCCTTTTACTGATCCGAGTATCTGATGTTCCTTCGTGCAGCTCGATCAATTTTGCCCACAACTCCTTAGCACTGTTGAAGGGGCCTACCCGGTTCAGCTCCTCTTTTGTCAATCCGCATTGGAGAGTCTGGGTCGCCTTTGCATCGGCTTCAATTTTACGCTTCAGGGCGTTGTCCCATTCTGAGTAGGTCTGCGGTACTCCTTCGGTGTTTTTGGGGATCTCCAGTCCGGACTGGATGATGATCCACATGTCCACCTGAGTTTTCAGGTGGACCTCCATTCGACTTTTCCAGTAAGAAAAGTCTTCTCCACTGAAAAGTGGAGGTCTGGCGGTGCTAAATCCTTCTTGCATGGCCATTTAGTCTGAAAAAAATAACTAACAAAAAGAATTTCCAAGACTTGGTCTTGGATTAGTAGTGCGGGATAAGTAAAATAAAATATCGAGGGGTGTTGCACCAACCTCGACTATCAACAAAATTCGAATGAAAAATTTAGTAGAAATTAAAAAAGTAAAAATCCGAAAAAAATTTCAAACTGGTGGTTGCACCAGGTTTGAACTTCCCCGCTCTGATACCACTTATTGGATCGAGAGAACCGATAGAGGAGGGGTGAATATCGGAAATCGTTCGGATTTGAGAAAGAGTAATTGCACAGTGGAAGATTTAAAACAAAACACGAACACAGGGATTTTACTTGGTTCGGAGCCTGGGTCGACTCCTACTCCAAGGCCCACGGTCGTTGACCGTTTACTTTGGGCAATTCTATATGAGGCGCAATAAAGGATTACAAATTGATTTACAAATATAGCACAGTAAACTTAACAATTAACAGAAGCTCTTCTTTTACCGACGTCCGATGGAGATGATCTTTTTCGGAGCAGCGGGACGTCGTCGGCTCGAGTTGGGAGGCTTTCGGAGCGAGGCACGAGAGCAGAAGAACGTAGAAGCGTTGGTTCAAAGTTCTTGTTGAAAACCTGGGCGTTGGGTGCTATTTATAGCACCTCGGGGCGCCCTGGACGTCAGGGGCGCCCCCCCACGTGTCAAGCGATCCGAGCTTCGCTCGGTCAAACTCTATCCCTCTCGAATAGGGATGAGTCTTGACACTGGGGGCGCCCTGCTTAAATCCTTCAGCGCGGGCTTCTCGGCTGGATAAGTGTAATCGGCTTCGCTGGCGTAGGCGCGGGGCGCCTTGGCTGCTGGGGGTGCCCTGGGTGCTGAGGGCGCCCTGGCTGCTGGGGGCGCCCTGGCTGCTGAGGGCGCCCCGGCCAGTAGTCAGCCGAAGCTCCTTTTTGCTTCATTTGTTTCATGTTCACCTTGGGGGCGCCCTGGACACTCAGGGCGCCCTACTCAGCTGCTGCCTCACTCCTTTGAGGCTCTCTGTGCTGCAGACACTCGTTCCTTTGGTCCTGCATCCAGGGTTAGTCCGAAAACAACATAAATCAGTAAGTTGTTAGTTTCATACAGCCTTAGCTGTCTTGGTTCTTACTTTGGGCCTCCAAAATGGAACCCTAGGTCGAACCGACGCCTACTGTTCCCTTGATGGGGAACGCGTCCTCACCTACTCCTCTCAGGAGAATTTACCTGATGCCAACCGTTCCTCTGGTTGGACTTTTTCCTCGCGGTTCTTCGCCAGGTCTTGGATACCGAGCTGTCCTTCGCCCGGTGCCTAGCAGTCCTTCGCTAGGTCTTCATTCCCAAGCCGTCCTTCGCCTGGAGCCTAGCAGTCCTTCGCTAGGGCTTTTCTCCCTGGCATTCCTTCGCCAATGCCTAGCAGTCCTTCGCTAAGGCTTTACTCTGCACACTAGAGTGACATGTTAGACAACTAGTGAGACTTAACTTTTGAACTCTGTTGCCATTATCAAAACACAAGTTTGACTTTGGTGCTTTCTGCACCAACACTATTTGACTGGTTTGATCCCTAAAGTAGGACCTAGTCCTTACTCCTTGAGTGACATCTCCCATTATTTGGTCAATAGGGTGATCATGGTGATGTCTCAAGGGTCTAGAGGTTGTAGGTTCATTTACTCCTTCTTTCTCATCCTCTAGTGTATTTCTTACTCCCCCTTGATCATTTCCCTCCAAATATAGGTCTTGGATTCTTTGGGCAAGGGGTTGGACCTCTTCTATATCCTTATCAATAGAAGCCTTTCTGGGGTAGGTACTAGTGGTTTCATCAAATTTGACATTTGATGACTCCTCAATCACCTTTGTCCTCTTATTATACACTCTATAACCCCTACTAGTTAAAGAGTACCCTACTAAAATCCCTTCATCGGCTTTTGACTCAAATTTCCTTAGGTCATCTTTGGTATTTAAGATGTAGACTTTACATCCAAAGACTCGAAAATAATGGACTTGTGGTACCCTTCTATTCCATAGTTCAAAGGATGTTTTTCCCAAAAACCTATGTACCAACACCCGGTTTTGGATATAGCAAGCGGTGTTAACCGCTTCGGCCCAAAAATAGCTAGGAAGTGAATATGCATTAAGCATAGTCCTAGCAGCTTCTTGTAGGCTCGATTTCTCCTCTCAACTACCCCATTTTGTTGAGGAGTCCTTGGGCATGAAAACTCATGCTTGTACCCATTTTCAACACAAAATTGTGTGAAACTAGCTTTTTGGAACTCCCCACCGTGGTCACTCCTAATTCGGTTTATTTTGATTTGTTTTTCATTTTCTACCCTCTTACTGAATCCTATAAAAATCTCTAGGGTATCATCCTTATGTTTCAAGAAAGACCCATGTAAACCTAGAAAAATCATCTACTATCACTAGGCAATACTTACTCCCCACAAGTGAGGGAGTACTATGGCAATCAAACAAGTCTATATGCAAAAGTTCTAAAGGTAAGGAAGTGGTGATTAGAGTTTTACCTTTGTGTGATGCTTTTGATTGCTTACCCTCTTGGCATACATCACACAACTTGTTCTTCTCGTACTTGATCATTGGAAGCCCCTTCACCAATTCTTCCTTGGCCACTCTTGCAATGCTCCTCATGTTGACATGTCCAAGTCTCCGGTGTCACAACCGCCCTTCTTCTTCTTTAGACATGAGACACTTGACAGCATTGTTAGTAGCATAAGATAGATCAATATAATATAAGTTTGCCTCTCTAAACCCTTCTAATATGATAGCATTTGATTCATTATGTCTAATGATGCATTTTCTAGCATGAAATTCTACTTGAAAACCGGCATCACATAATTGGCTTACACTTAATAAATTGAATTTCATGTCTTTGATTAAAAGTAACTTATGAATTAAAATAGTGGGAGATACCTCAATTGTGCCCCTACCAATGATTCTCAACTTTCCACTATTCCCAAAGGAGACCGTCCCTTCTCTTAGGTAGCTAATAGTGGTGAACTTGCTCACATCCCCGGTCATGTATCTTGAGCATCCACTATCTACTATCCACAATGTTGGGGCCTCCTTCACCTTTACCTAGATAACATGGAAAACATACTCTTTTGGTACCCATATTTTTTATCCATAAGCATCATTTAGAAATTTCTTAGGTACCCATGCCTTCTTTGTGGTTCCCTTAGCCCCTAGTCTCCTAGATGCACCAATCCTACTGGTAAGTGAAACAAATGCTACTTCCTTGGTCTTAGGCCTATAACCCAACCCGGCCTTGTTATACACAACCCTTTGAATGTTGATGATCATATCAAGGTTACTTGATCCTACTTGGAATTTTCTAAGGGCCTTTGTGAGGTCATCTACTTGTTTCCTTAATTCCTTATTTTCAATTTCAAGATGTGAAACATGTGAAGAGGTAGAGCTAGCATGCAAATCTTTAAGTTTAATAGCTTCTACTCTAAGCATGGCAATTTGTTCCTTAAGATCCTTAACTTTACTTCTAGCCTTAGCTAAGTCCATGTTCGTGGTAGAAATTATTTTCACTAATGTAGAGGAGGGTAAGTGGTATACCTCACTTACCTGACTCTGACGATGATGAAGTGGAGGAGCTCTCATCTTCACTACTTGAGCTTCGTTCATCATCCGATGAATCTGAGCGATCTTGTGCCATGAGAGCGAAGTGGGAGACTTGCTCTTCTTATTCCTCTGAAGATGAGGGATCATCCCAAATTGCCTGAGGTTGGTGGCGCCCTTCTCCTTTCCCTTTGACTTCTTCTTGTCACTCTTCTTCTTCTCTTCCTTCTTGTCATCCCTTTTCTTCAATTGGGGACATTCGTTCTTCATATGTCCCTCTTGGTGACAGTTGTAGCAGATTATGTCCTTGGCCTTACCTTTACCTTTGGCCCCTTTCCTAGCATATGACTTGTTAGAAAAACTTTTAAATGCTTTACGAAATTTCCTTACCATGAAAGCCTCTTGGTCACTATCCATAGAGGCGCTTGACTCCTCTGAGTCCGATGACGATGAGTAGATCACCTTCTTCTTCTCCTTCCTCTTCTTCTTCTCCTTTTCTGCAACAAAAGCAATATCTTTCTCTTTGGCCGTAATGTTAGCTTGCTCGTGCAATTCAAATTCACAAAAGAGATCGTCTAATTTAACTAAAGATAAGTCCCTCGATACCTTGTAAGCATCAACCATGGATGCCCACAGGGTGGTCCTCGGGAATGCTTGTAGGACGTACCTGACGATGTCCCGGTTCTCTATTTTCTCTCCAATCACATGGAGCTCGTTTATTACTTCCTTTACCCTTCCATGCAGCTGGCTGACGGTCTAGTTGCTCTTCATGGAAAGGGATTGCAGTTGGGCCACCAACAAGTCCTTCTTGGCTCTTCTGGACTCGTTTGACCCCTCGTTCAGTTCAACTAGCTTGTCCCATAGTTTCTTGGCGCTCTTGAACGGCCCCACCTTGTTCAGTTGCTCCTTCGAGAGCCCGCATTGCAATGTGGTGGTGGCCTTGGCATTTGATTGCGCCCTCTTCATCACCTCCTTAGACCATGTTCTCATAGGTGTTGGGTCTCCTCTTTCATCGACGGGTGCCTCGAAGCCATCTGCAACACTTATCCAAGTTTCGATATCATTCATGAGATAGTATTGCATCCTACCTTTCCAATAGGCGAAGTCGTTCCCATCGAAGAACGGAGGTCGTGCGGTGGAGTATCCCTCTTGAAACGCCATCAAAATTGTTCTGGTTGACTATTAGATCTTCCAAAATGCACCGGCTCTGATACCAACTGAAGGATCGTCTAAGGCGTGCAGAGGGGGGGGGGGGTGAATGCACTTTTTCGGATCATTTCGATCTCTACAGTATTGTTAGGGTAGCGGAAATAATATGCAAAGGAAATTAAACAATGCTAACAAAAGTATTTTACTTGGTATCCACCCAGATGGGTGACTAATCCAAGGATCCACGCCGCGAGCACCACTTTCACTATGAAAACCTCCTTTAGGTGGAGAAACCTTTACAACGGCGATCTTCCTCTTTACAGAATGAAGTAAAATGAGTGAGAGGAAGCAAGAATACTTTTCAGTTTGGCAGCACTTCGTTACTGTACGGAACCGTACCTTGCACGTGTAACGAGGAGCTCCTTTTATAGGTGAAAAGGACAGACTCGCAGTCTGTCCAGCCCCGCACTAGTCGACTGCCCCGAGGGCAGTCGACTAGCCCAGCATTAAATGCTGTCGAACGGCTAGCCAATGGCTAGTTTTCGGGGTATACCAGTCGACTGCCCCAAGGCCAGTCGACTGGCTCGAAGCTGCCAACTTTCTGTGGGTTTTGGTAGTCGACTGCCTCTGGGCCAGTCGACTGCCCTGCCTCTGGGCCAGTCGACTGCCTCTGCTCCCTTGGTTCGCCCTTTGAAGTCCTCTTCCTCTGTCTATCGTCCCTCGGATGCGCATGCAAGCCTTCCCTTAACTTGCCTCCATGCCACCTTTCACGTGTGCCCTTGAAGTCCACTTCTCGGCTTGCCCTTGGAGCTCTCGTCCCTCGGCTCTCGTCCCTCGGATATGTCCACCATGTGTGATTCTCCAAGTCCTGCAAACTCAATCACACACATCAAATACAACATAATACTCTAACCTTAAATCTATTCGCCCACACATCAAAACCATGATCTTCCAATCATTTAAGGGTCGATTACCTCAACAAGCTTCCCAGCCGTTCGCCAGAAGATAGAAGACAGAAGACGTTGTATCCTGCGAAAGCAAACAGCCAAACCTGCTGTAGCGAAAGCCTCCGTTTGACTCTCCTTGAGTAATCCTGAGTTTCCTGCACACTTAGCAGTTGTTTAGCACAGCAAATCAACAGTGAATCAATTATAAGACGATCAGAGCAGATATCAGTAGTGTATCAGTAGAAATCAGAACGCGATCAGAACTCTGACAGCGTATTTTGAATTAAAGTTTAGCTTCTGATCGGTCACCAGACCGATCAGAGAGGACCCTGATCGGTCACCGGACCGATCAGGATAGGCTCAGACTGATCAAGCTCCAACCTGATCGGTCCACAGTGAGAAAACTGGAATCGCGACTTCTAGTGATCGGTCACCAGATCGATCACAGGTCGTGGATCGGTCACCCGACCGATCCACCCCTTTGCGGAGTGTTTCTCCTGCTTCGCAGGCCAACCTCACTGATCGGGTATGGCCAACCTCACCGATCCACAACCTCACCAGACCGATTAGGTTGTGGCCTGATCGGTCTGGGGACCGATCAGGGCACTCCCTGACCGATCAGGCTCCAGCCTGATCGGTCATAATGAGAAACTCGCGATGTTTGATCGGTCAACCTGACCGATCATAATTCTTCACAGAAGGGCTCTGAGATCCCTTTGATCGTTCACCAGAACGATCAGGAGGTCTCCCTAATCGGTCACCAGACCAATCAGGAGCCAAACAGAAGCCAAGCAATGTTTTTGTTCTCTCCCTGATCGGTCACCAGACCGATCAGACTTCTCTGGATCGGTCACCAGACCGATCCACGACAGGGAGTTCGTGCCAACTCCCTGATCAGTCACCAGACCGATCCAGCCAAGGCCAACTCCACCATAAGTCAAGAGAACAGGCTTCCTAGCCTTCTCTGACTCGTGCTCAGTCCCCCGGAGCAAGACTCCGTGCCCAGCTTCACTCACCGGGACTTCACTTTGTCCCACTAGGTGTGCCTAGTCCCACTAGGTCTTTTCTTATGCCAGCGTGCGATCTCCCCGATCCACCTGGACTTCACCTAGTCCCACTAGGTGTGCCTACTCCCACTAGGTCTTTTCTCATGCCAGCGTGCGATCTCCCCGATCCACCTAGACTTCACCTAGTCCCACTAGGTGTGCCTAGTCCCACTAGATCTTTTCCCATGTCAGCGTGCGATCTCCTCGATCCACCTGGACTTCACCTAGTCCCATTAGGTGTGCCTAGTCCCACTATGTCTTTTCCAATCACCTGGCTTCACTCACCAGGATTTCCATAACCCGGCTTCACTCACCAGGGTTTCATCCAACCTAGCTTCCCAAGCTAGGACCTGGCTTCACTCACCAGGATTTCAGTCAACCTAGCTTCCCAAGCTAGGACCTGGCTTCACTCACCAGGGTTTCATCCAACCTAGCTTCCCAAGCTAGGACCTGGCTTCACTCACCAGGGTTTCAGTCAACCTAGCTTCCCAAGCTAGGACCTGGCTTCACTCACTAGGGTTTCAGTCACCCGACCTCACTCACCGGGAGTCGTGCCCAGTCCCCGACCAGGACTTAAACCAGACTCATCTCATTAACCTAAACTAATATTGGTGTCAACACCATAACAACAATCAAGTCAGACTGCATCAACAATCACTTCTTCCAATTCAGATATCTAACTCAGCATTTGACACTTCATGTTTCTTTTCCTTCTTTTTTTTTCTTTTTCTCTTTTGCAGCTGTTTTTTTTCTTTGCAGCCAATGTTTCTACTTTTATCTCTGCTTCCATTTTTTTCCAATGATCCTAACACTCGTGAACTCCCATGTCTTTCCCTCAAAGTGACAGAAGTGTATTAGGAATTCTTTGCAATTCAGCCATTTTAACAGCAACCCAACTTAACTGATTTCAGCTCCTCAATTTTTCCAACATTTTCATGTACAACATTAATTCAACTCAGCTTCAACAGAAATGTTTCTGACTTCTTGCAATTGGTGTCAACTCTTGGATACATGATTTTGATCTTGAGAATTTATGACAAACCTTAGAATGGATGGATTGTTGTTTTTGAGATTGCTTGATTCATCCAAGATATAGTACTCGACAGCCTTCATAGCATCATTATCCCACTTTTCTTAACTCAACAGCTTTTTTTTCCTGCATTACAAAGTAGTAGAGATTTCAAGGCTTCATTTGGGATTAGACTTGGCACATTTTTCTTGTGGGTTGCAAAATACTTCACATTGTCCTCAAAATTTGATAGAATGCTTGCATCCTCCCCCACACTTAAACTTTTGTCCATCTCGGGCAATGTAACATCAAGAAACATCAAAGTGTTAGTGTAGGAAGCACCATATCGAACCTTGTTTTGATATTGGCAAAGGATTCAAAGTTAAGTACTATTTGTGATCTAATAAAGTTACTTGAGTGTGCAGAAAGAAGTCCTAGCGAAGGGCTGCTAGGCACCTGGCGAAGGACTGCCAGGAAACAAAGTCCTAGCGAAGGGCTGCTAGGCACCTGGCGAAGGACTGCTAGGAAACAAAGTCCTAGCAAAGGGCTGCTAGGCACCTGGTGAAGGACTGCCAGGAAACAAAGTCCTAGAGAAGGGCTGCTAGGCACCTGGCGAAGGACTGTCAGGAAACAACGTCCTAGCGAAGAGCTGCTAGGCACCTGGCGAAGGACTGCCAGGAAACAAAGACCTGGCGAAGGACTGCTGGGCACCTAACGAAGGGCTGCTAGGAGTCGAAGACCTGGCGAAGGACTGCTAGGCACCAGGCGAATGACTGTTTGGTACCAAAGCCTTAGCAAAGGACTGCTAGGCACCGGGCGAAGGACTGCTTGATAACGAAGACCTGGCGAAGGACTGCTAGCCACCTGGCGAAGGACTGCTGGGTTAAAAGTCCAACCGGAGGAGCCGGTTGGCAACAGATAAATTCTCTTGAGAGGAGTAGGTGAGGACGCGTTCCCCGTCGAGGGAACAGTAGGCGTCGATTCGACCTAGGGTTCCATTTTGGAGACCCAAAGTCAGAACCAAGACAGCTACGGTTGTAAAATGCACTAACATGCTTGCTTTGTTTTGTTTGGTACTAACCCTGGATGCAGGACTGAAGGAATGAGTTTCTGCAGCTCAGAATGCCCCAAAGGAGAGGGGCAGCAGTTGGGTTGGGCGCCCGGGACGGGAGGTCCCGGGCGCCCTAAGTCAAAGCCAAACAAGAGTTAGCGAGAAAACGCTTCGGAAGCTCACTGCTCCCGGGCGCCCCCAAGCTCCCGGGCGCCCCGGATGCCTCGAGCGGCCTTGGTCCAAGCCAACGAAGCAGATAGAGTTCTATCCAGCCGAGAAGCCAGCTGACTGAGTCAACCCGAGCGCCCCCTGCTTCCCGAGCGCCCCTGTCAAACCTCGAGCCCAATCCTGGAGGGATAAGGGCTGACCGAGATGTTTGCGGATCGTGTGACACGCGGAGGGCGACTCCAACGTCCCGGGCGCCCCCAGGTTCACTATATAAGGGGCTCGACCCCCAAGGCTTCTACAACAACTTTCCAAATGCCTCTACGCTCTTCGACCCAAGCGCTCTGCTCCGGAAACCTAAGATCTCGAGATTCTAAGCGCCGACGACGACCCTCCGCACCAAAGTACGATCCATACCGGGCGTCGATCTCGAAGAGTAACTTTGTTTTCTTTTACTGCAATATTACTATACAATTCTTTGTAAAACACTTTGCGCATTATAGAATTGCCCACAGTAAACGGTCAAGGACCGTGGGCCTTGGAGTAGGAGCCGACCGCGACTCCGAACCAAGTAAATCCTTTTGTTCGCGTTTGGTTGATTTAATTTCCGCTGCTTATTCTCTTAATGTTTTATCCGAAAAAGTTTTACGATATTCACCCCCCCCTCTATCGTATTCTCTCGATCCAACAAGTGGTATCAGAGCGGGGAAGCTCAAATTTGGTGCAACCACCAATTTGAGAGTTGTTCGGATTTTCAAAATTATTTTTTTTAATCTTTCTCGTTAATCGAGGTTGGTGCAACACCACTCACCTTTTTCAATTTTGAATTCTCATTTTTTCACCATAAGTTAGAATTGTTAAAACAATCAATTTTTTAAAAATTTATCATAAAATTTATTATTATTATTTTAATATTTTTTCTCGAAATTCGTGCTACCCTAATTCGAGCAAAGTTTTTTTTTCAAACATTGACTTCTTACTTTTTCATCATTAATCAGAAGTGATAAAATCAACATTTTCAAGAATTTGTCATAACTTTTTTTTTATTATTTTACCGTAAAATTCGTGTAATATTTTTGTTGGGCTATATCTTTTCTCTCCCGCACTACAAATCCAAGACTAAGTCTTAGTACATTTCTGTTATTTCTCTTGTGTGCAAGGTTTAAACTAAATGGCCAACCAAGAGTGGAACAGTGCCCGTCCACCGCTATTCTCTGGCGAGAACTTCAATTTTTGGAGAAGTCAAATGGAGTCCCTTCTGAAAGCCCACATGGACCTATGGCTGATCATCCAAACGGGATTCTCATTTCCCGTAGAAGATGAGTTATCAATCGAGTGGGATAAATTGGATGAACGAACTCTCAACCAAATCGAGACCGATGCAAGGGCAACTGCAATCCTACAATGTGGCCTAACCAAGGAGCAACTCGAGCTAGTAGGTCCATGCAGATGTGCTAGAGAAATCTAGGAAAAATTGATTAACCTTCATCAAAAGATCTCAGATGAAGAAGAAGATCAGGTAAATTATCTTGCCCTTTCGGTCCAAGCACAAACAGCCGAGTCAGAGTCTGAACCCGAATCCAAAGTCGAACCAGAATCAGACGACGAATTGACTGAGACGGTAACCGATTTCGAATTCTTTTCAAAATTAGAATTAAATAAGCAAACAGATACTGTAATGGTCGAGGAAGGTGTAAATTCTATTGCAGGGGAAACTCCTAAAGAACCACCAAAGAAGGAGCTTCAACCAGTACCCGAGTCTGACTCAGACACAGAATCAGAAAATGAGCCTAGATCCGAGATAACGAGAATCAAGGGGGAGATTCCCAATAAGGAATCAAAAGGTAAAAGTGTAAATTCAGATTTTAAAAATCATGTAATTTGTTACACATGCAGGGAGAGAGGGCACTACCAAAGTGAGTGTCCTACTCGTAAGATTCGAACGACACCACCGACGGCGACAAAGGAACCAGTTCCAAAAGCACGAAAGGACAAAAGTCGCATTCAATGCTTCAAGTGCTAGGAGTTCGGGCATTACAAAAGTGAATGCACAGATAAAAGAGCTACCAAGAATGCCGGACAAACAATCGACAAAGGTAAATTTACAGTATTTGAAAATTCGTTATTTACCTTGAATAATGTGATTGATTCATGTAAATTAATTATGGCAAATTTCAGAAAATTAAAACAAGAAAATGAAACCCTAAAACATAAGGTCAATATGTTAGAAAATTTAATTCATAATCTTGCTGATTTTGAAAATCCGGAGTATTACTCCAATTGTGACCTTACGTAGATAATTGTTTGCTTTAATTGTGTGTTTCTTTTTATTTATTTATTTTTTTTGCTTAGAATTAGGATTGACTAGTTTAAGGACTAAAGAGTTACTTAAAACTTGAAAACCTAGTATTGGGAGGAGGTGAGATGATAGTACGTTAGGGAAGCCCTTCTAATAAGGTCAAGTATACACTACTTGGTCTGTTTAGTCTGGTGGAACTAGCCGAAGCTACCGATCCAAGACCCAAACTAGTTAGACCAAAATCATTCAAGGAGTGACTTGAAGATGAATTTTCTATAAAAGGTTTTGTCAAGGAAAGGGTTGATGATCCAATAAGGCCACAGCCAAAGAAAGCCTAGTGCCTCGCCAAGACCTGGAAGCCAATTATAGAAAATCAAATTCACTTTACTATTGTCAGATTTGAATCTAACACAAATTTTAAGTAAATCTTAGATTTAACACTAATTTGAAGATAAAAATAAAGCATCTCA
Source organism: Boesenbergia rotunda (assembly GCA_024364735.1). NCBI lineage: Eukaryota > Viridiplantae > Streptophyta > Magnoliopsida > Zingiberales > Zingiberaceae > Boesenbergia > Boesenbergia rotunda. Next base: position 45,044 of record JAGFNQ010000513.1, read on the forward strand.
CAAAACCCATAAGGTTAACTTGTTTGATCACGTAGAACTGGGTGAGATATCTAGGACCTAAGAGTATATGTCAATATCCTTCTAAATAAAAATCAAAGTGCTTTCAAAAGTTATTCAAAATTATCTTTAGTCTTCAAATTAATTCAGTTTACTGTACCATACTTTTTCAACTCCAACAGTTTTTTAATATATTGAATTTCATGTTAAATATCTCAATAGACCCGTTTTAAATATCTAGGGCTTGTTTGATTTAGTTATTGATTGGTCAAACATAGTTAACCGAGTCAACATGGTCAAAATAGTCAATCCTAGTCAACACTGAAATCCCTTAAGGCACTTAGATAAAGTCAGACGTGTCGGATACAAAGGGGTTTTTTTTGGTTTTTTTGTTTTTCCGAAAAATTTAGATTTTTCAAAAACCTTATGCTCTAAAACTTATTATCATCTCAAAATAAGGTTTTCAAAAATTGATTCAAAAACCTTCCTATACTACTATCTGTTTGAAAAATTATCATCATTTCAAAATATTTTTCAAAAATTGTGCTATCATTTCAAGTTATGTCTTCAAAAATTTATCTCCTTGAAAGTTATCATACTCAAAAGGTTGTTCAAAATTTTTTTATTTTGATAAACCCTAAAGACACAAAGGAGGTCTACTTAATGATCTACAAGGACTCCTAGGATGTGCCAAATTTAGGCGGAGTCTAAACCAAAAGAAATTATTTCTAACAAGTATTTTCTTTGGCAATTAGCTTTGAAATTATTAAATAATTCTTTTGATCTGAACTGAACCCTAAGAACACAGAGGAAGAATACTTATTGTCAACAAGCTTCCAAGGATTGTGTCAAGTTTAGGGGGAGGTCAAATTAAAAGAGTTATTAAACATTTCTAAATAATATGTTTCCATACACTATATTTTCAAAATTGTGTCGAAAACATAAGTAATTTGTTTTACAAAATATTATTTTAAAAGTTTTTTTGGCTTATAAAATTATTTTTGAAATACCTTTTGATATAATATTTGCTTGAGTTTTGAGAATTTCCAGGACACTTAGGAAAATGTCCTTGTAGTTAACAAGGGTTCCTAGGATTGTGTTAGACTGGAAAAGAAACCTAGTCAAGTAAAATATTATAGTTTCAAAATGCATAATATTTTTTTCAAAAAGTACCTATATTTTTCAAAAATGCATAATCTTCAAAAAGTACTTATATTTTTCAAAAAAAAATACATAATCTTCAAAAGTACTTATATCTTCAAAAATGCATAATATCTTTCAAAAGTACTTCTATATAATGTTTTCAAAAGTACTAATATTTTTCAAGGCAATAGTGTTCTAAGTGCGTGAATTTTCTAAAAGACTTGCCTACAAATATAATTTTTTTTAATACCTTTCAAAGTGGAGTTTTGCAATTTAAAGCGTTTTTGCTATGCTTTCAAGAATTATGCTAAGTATTTTTATATTTTCTCTTAAGCTCTGATACACAAATTTTAAAATTTCTTTCAAAATATATTTTTCAAAAGTTCTTTATTGATATATAGCCAAGGGGGAGAGTTGAAAAAGTAAAATTAAATTCGTCCTTAAACTTTTTCCCTTTTTAATGAAAGTTTATCTTAGAAATGGTCTAAAACATAAGGAGAAGAGTTTCACATTAAGGGGGAGAGAAAGAAAGAGAAAAAGGAATTTTTTTCAAAAGTAAAGCAAAAGTTTCTAAGTAACTAAGTATTTCAATTTTTTTAGTGAAATTTTCCTTAGTAAACAAGATTTGTCTGAGCAAAACTTTGTGAAAATTTTGGCAAATATTTCTAAGTAAAGTTTTTTTTGGGGAAAAACTTGTCTAGAAATTTCTTAAGAATTATGTTTTTCAAAATGTACAAAGTGTTTCTAATCAAATTCGTCTAAATGTGCAAAATTTTCTTTAGTAAACGAAATTTTTCCCAAAGTTGAACTTTTTTTGGAAATTTAGCTTCAAGAATGGAAATTTTGCCTAAGTAAATTTTTTTTTTGGCCTTGTAAGTAAAAGTTTGTTTCAAAATTTAGGCCTATAAAACTTTTCATAATGGAAAATTATCTAAGTGTAAAAAGTTTTGATAGTGAAAATACTTTTACTCTATTCTTAAAAAACACTTTGTCAAAAATATGAAGCACATAGAAAAACTCAAAAATCCCTGTTAAATATGGTGTTCACCCATAAATGTTTTTTTTGATATATGTCAAAGGGGGAGGAAAGGTGAAAGTTAAGAGTTAAGTTAATTTTTGTTTTATAACACAATTATTCAGGGGGAGTATGAGAATTTTTTTTTTCAAAATTACATTGGTTTTAGACTTTATACTGCTCAGAATTGCTATATTTAATTGGCCTTAACCTCATTGCTTAATCTGTTATAATTTTTACTTAACTATGAATTGTGTTGCCATAAATAAAAAAGGGGGAGATTGTTAGTGCATGAAGCACCATATCGAACCTTGTTTTGATATTAGCAAAGGATTCTAAGTTAAGTACTATTTGTGATCTAATAAAGTTACTTGAGTGTGCAGAAAGAAGTCCTAGCGAAGGGCTGCTAGGCACCTGGCGAAGAACTGCTAGGAAACAAAGTCCTAGCGAAGGGCTGCTAGGCACCTGGCGAAGGACTGCCAGGAAACAAAGTCCTAGCAAAGGGCTGCTAGGCACCTGGCGAAGGACTGCCAGGAAACAAAGTCCTAGCGAAGGACTGCTAGGCACCTGGCGAAGGACTGCCAGGAAACAAAGACCTGGCGAAGGACTACTGGGCACCTAGCGAAGGGCTGCTAGGAGTCGAAGACCTGGCGAAGGACTGCTAGGCACCAGGCGAAGGACTTCTTGGTACCGAAGCCCTAGCGAAGGACTGCTAGGCACCGGGCGAAGGACTACTTGGTAACGAAGACCTAGCGAAGGACTGCTAGGCACCTGGTGAAGGACTGTTGGGTAAAAAGTCTAACCAGTGGAGCCGGTTGGCAACAGGTAAATTCTCCTGAGAGGAGTAGGTGAGGACGCGTTCCCCGTCAAGGGAACAGTAGGTGTCGGTTCGACCTAGGGTTCCATTTTGGAGACCCAAAGTCAGAACCAAGACAACTACGGCTGTAAGATGCACTAACATGCTTGCTTTGTTTTGTTTGGTACTAACCTTAGATGCAGGACCGAAGGAACGAGTTTCTGTAGCTCTGAACACCCCAAAGGAGAGGGGCAACAACTGGGTTGGGCGCCCGGGAGGTCCCGGGCCAAACAAGAGTTACCGAGAAAACGCTTCGGAAGCTCACTGCTCCCGGGCGCCCCCAAGCTCCCGGGCGGCCCGGATGCCTCGGGCGCCCTGGGTCAAAGCCAACGAAGCAGATAGAGTTCTATCCAGCCGAGAAGCTAGCTGACTGAGTCAACCCGGGCGCCCCCTGCTTCCCGGGTGCCCCCGTCAAACCTCGAGCCCGATCCTGGAGGGATAAGGGCTGACCGAGATGTTTGCGGATCGTGTGACACGCGGAGGGTGCCCCCAACGTCCCGAGCGCCCCCAGGTTCACTATATAAGGGGCTCAACCCCCAAGGCTTCTACAACAACTTTTCAAACGCCTCTACACTCTTCGACTCAAGCGCTCTGCTCCGGAAACCTCAGATCTCGAGATTCTAAGCGTCGACAATGACCCTCCGCACCAAAGTACGATCCATACCGGGCGTCGATCTCGAAGAGTAACTCTGTTTTCTTTTACTGCAATATTACTGTACAATTCATTGTAAAACACTTTGCGCATTATAGAATTGCCTGCAGTAAACGGTAAGGGACCGTGGGCCTTGGAGTAGGAGCCGACCGCGACTTCGAACCAAGTAAATCCTTGTGTTCGCGTTTGGTTGTTTTAATTTCTGCTGCTTATTCTCTTAAAGTTTTATCCGAAGAAGTTTTATGATATTCACCCCCCCTCTATCGTATTCTCTTGATCCAACACAAAGTACCCAAGTCCATGGAAAAGATTATGATGAACATGAACATTAGGGAAGGAAAATGGAATATAGAGTAGATCAACAAACAATATTGCCAAAAATTAATATGACAAGGAAACAAAGTGATTCACCTCTATAAATGTGGTTCAATCATAGAAATATAACTTTGAAAGAACCTAAACAAGTTCTAGAGTATAATCACATGTGTGTATCACAAAAATTAGGCTAAATCCTCACTAGGTAAAAAGAATTCATCTCAAGTCATCAATCTAGAGTCCATAACTAAGTAGTACTCAAGCATCCAAGAATTTTCATCCATGGGCTCAAATCCTAAGTTTTAACAACCAAATTTAATTTGCTAAACTTTGGTCCTTAGGCGATTCAAAGGCAATCAGCGAACAGGCGCTTGCGCGCCTTCTCTTTTGCAGTGATGGCCGCCGATGTCACCATAACGCCGGCGCTAGATCCCTCTAACTTTCCTCCCCTTCCCACTATCCCTGTCAAGCCTTCTAAGGGCCAGCAGATTTCCCATGGATCCGGGACAGAAAGACCAATGTCGTACGCGGCGGTGTTGAGGCCAACTTCGCCGCGAGCTTCAAAGAAAGCCTTCGATGATGTCGGAGATGATTTCAAGGTGGCGACGATCTACAATAGTAAGCCCGGTATCTTCTACACTGAGGAGGAGATAACTTCTATGGCTGATCTGTATCGATTTGCGCTGGTGGGCAAATTTTCTGGGAAACGCCCTAGTTTTTCGTCAACCATGCAAGCTTTCAAAAACCTAGGGCTTTCTAGCTTCTATAATATTTATTTTCTGCGATCGGGACATCTCTTCCTGCGTCTGACGTCCATTGAAGACATGGTACGAATTTGGACTCGAGGAATCTGGTATATCGGGGGTGTTCCTTTGCGCATCTTCAAATGGTCTCCAAACTTCTCTTATGAAGTAGAATCGCCAATTGTTCCGTTGCTAGAATAGTGGGGAAACCAATAAAGATTGATGAGGCCACGATAGAGGGATCAAGATTGTATATGGCTTGGGTGTGTGTAGAAATAGACTTGTTAAAGCCGAGAGTTGAAGAATTCTGGATCGAAATTGGTGAGGAAAAAAGGTTGCAGAAGGTGGTTTTTGAGAAGCACCCTAATTACTGTGAATACTGCCTTCATCTGGGTCACTCAGTGAATGAATGTTACATTAATGGAAATCAGCCGAAGCCGGATTGGAAAAGAAATCGAGGTACGGTTACTGCTTCAGGAGAAGATCTGCGTTTGAGGCTGAATCAAAAACATGAGGAGGAGATAGAAAATAATAATGGGGAATCTACAGACTTCCCGCAAGCTGATGTAATACACAAAACAACAAAACAAACTTGGGTACAAAAGCAAGGAGTAGCTGGATAGCAATCCCATGGGTACAGAGTGGATGAGGCCCCGAGCAACCGTTTTCATACTCTGGCTGGCTTTGAGGCAGAGAAACAAGGTGATTTGAATGTGTCCTTTGCTGAGGGAATGGAGGAGATGAATGTAGACGAGGAAGTCAGGAATGAGGTTGAAGAAAATGTTATGGTTGAGTTTAGTAAGGAGATCCTGAATGGACACAACCCTTTAAAAGAGAGGCAGGGCAAAGGTACTTCTTTGGAGCACACTAGAGGCAATCGACAGAAAATGATTGTTGTTGGCTGAAGGGAAGAAAAAGGAAACTTAATGGCAGCTAGAGGCACAGAAAGGGAGATGTAGAGGGATACAAATACAGTAGAAAATGTAAGATACAGAAAAGGTGTGCAGGTGGAAATGCAGAGCGTGCCAAATGTATCAACTATGACATGGGTTGCATCTGATGACAAACAAGATGACTCCACTGAAGAGTGTACATCACAGATGATGTCCACAGACTTGAATTTAAATGTAAATATTGAAGATATAAATGGAGCTGCAATAATTTCAAAAAAGATTAAAGGAAAGCAAAGGGTTCAAGTGCCGAACACATCAGATACAGATTTGATACAAGGTCAAATGGGCGATTATGAATTGAATTCAGAGCAGGTTGTTTCAGAACAGTGGAATAGTTCATCAGATTTAGCTATGCAAAAAGAACCGGAGAGGGTGGAGGCCTCTAAATCTTTTATGGAGGAGATAAGTATTGATGATGAGGGAGAGGGTCGTTTACAAAGGTCTTTTCTTTACCAATGGATATAAACAAGAATACTAATCTGAATGTTTCCCCAAGGAAAGCTGCCAACAAGAATCCTTCTGGTGTATCACAAAGGGTCATTAGGAGTAAATCCCAACCACAAAAGGTTTCCTTTTCTTCAATGCTTTAATGTCAGGAATGGTATGGAATATAAGGGGGATAGGGAACCCGACTTCTATCAGAAGATTACACTACTTGAAGAATCACTTTCATTTGAATTTTTTGGGAATTCTAGAGCCGATGATATAGTTGGATGGCTTTTCTATAACAAGGAAAATAGGTCTTTCTTTGGTTATCTCCAATTGCTCTGGGAAGATTTGGTTTATGTATGATACTAATATAGAATGTAAAGTGATGGTTGATCATGAACAATTACTTCATTTGAGTTTAAAATCAGCTTTTCTCCCTATTGAAATGTTGTTCACTGTTGCTTATGCCAAGTGCTCGAGAGTTGAAAGATATGACCTATGGGAGAAGATAAAATATATCGAGGCAAGTAATGAGGAATTCTGGATGGTTGGAGGTGATTTTAATGTCATTGCTAATGAATCAGAACAGTCTATAGGAGCTATAATGAGATTGGGAGCAACTGAAGATTTTAACAATTTATTGATGTCAACAGGGCTAATTGATGCAGGCTATGTGGGTGATTGTTTTACTTGGACCAATGATAAAATATGGAAGCGGCTTGATAGAATTTTGATATCTCCATCTTGGCAAGGCCAAGAATTCTTAGTACGGGTAGAACACCTGAGTCGTGCATCCTCAGACCATTGTCCTTTGCTGATATCTTTTCCTAATTTTGAGAAGGCAATAGCCTCTTTTCGGTTTCAAAAGATGTGGTTAAGACATCATGGTTTTATGCAAACGATAAGGTTAAATTGGAATTTGCCTAGCCCAGGTTTTGGTCTCCTTAAACTACAAATTAAACTTAAAAGGTTGAAAGAACATTTGAAGTGGTGGAACAAGGAGATATTTGGAAACCTTCATGATAATATTCAAAAAGCCGAACAGTCATTTGCTGATGCAGAAAAATTTTTTGATTCAGAGCCTACGGAAGAGAATCGCATTAACAGAAATAAAAGCCAGGCCCATCTATTTAAGACTCTTCAAATGGAAGAGGACTTCTGGAAATAGAGAGCAGCATTGAAATGGATGAGTGAGGGGGACAGAAATACAAAGTTTTTTCATAACATAGAAAAAACAAGACAAATGACCAACAAAATTTTTCGGATATGGGATGAAGGAGAATGCTTAGAAAAGCTAGATTAGATCAGAGATTCGGGGGTCAAATACTTTGAAAAATTGCTAACAGGGGAAGACTACAACTGTATGATGGTTGATCTTAGTCATATACTTGAACTTATCACTGTTGAGGAAAATAATTTTTTAACAACCTTGCCTTCTAAGGAGGAGACAAAACAAGTGATATGGGAAATGGACCAGAATAACGCAGCCAGGTCAGATGGGTTTTCTGCAACATTTTATGTCTCTTGTTGGGATATTATTCAAGATGAGGTGTATCAAGCAGTGATGGACTTCTTCTAGGGTGGATTTTTACCGAAAGGAATGGCTGCCACAACTATTGTGTTGATACCAAAAAAAGAGAATGCACAGAAGTGGCAAGACTTCAGGCCCATTAGCTTATGTAATGTTTCATATAAAATTATTTCTAAATTGTTGGCGAACATGATGAAGAATTTACTACAAAAGATCATTTCTCCAGCCCAGAGCGGTTTTGTGGAAGGTAGACTGATTTCTGATAACATCCTCCTAACCCAAGAACTAACTCACAAGCTAAATTACCATGTCAGAGGAGGAAATGTTATTATGAAGTTGGATATGGCCAAGGCTTTTGATAGGATACAGTGGGGTCTGCTATTCAGGATCATGACAGCTTTTGGTTTTTCGAACTCCTTTATAGCTATGATCAGGAGATGTATTACTTTGTGTTGGTTTTCAATTAGTGTTAATGGTAAGCTTGCAGGGTTTTTTCAGTCAAAAAGTGGACTCAGGCAAGGGGACCCTATTTCCCCTTTCCTGTTCATCATTGCATCAGAATTCTTGTCTAGGGGATTGGAAAAGATATTTTCAGATAAGCCTAGACTGGGCTATACTACAGGCTGTGATATGAAAGTATCACATCTTTCTTATGCATATGATGTTATATTATTTTTGAATGGTTCTATTGATTGTGTAAAAAAGGTAAAAGCCTACTTAGAAGAATATGAAGTGCAATCGGGACAGTTGGTCAATGCAGGAAAAAGTCTTATTTATCTCTCAAGTAGAATACCAGCTGCCCGCATAAGCTTAATTCTTGTTGCTATAGGATTCTTGGAAGGAACATGGCCCATTAACTATTTAGGGATCCCGCTATTTACTGGAAATCGGAAATCAGTGTACTTCCAACCCTTGATAGAGAAGGTAAGGAAAAAACTTCTAGGTTGGAACTTAACACACCTATCTCATGGGGGTCGCCTACTATTAATTCAAAGTGTTCTACTTTCAATGCCACTATACTTATTGCAAGTGCTTCTTCCTCCCCTATCCATTTTACATAAATTGGAGATGATCTTTGCGGGATTCTTTTGGGGTTCTATGGATAATAAAAAGAAAACTCACTGGATAGCTTGGACAGATGTTAGTAAGAATAAATTTGAAGGAGGTTTGGGTGTGAGAAAGTTAACAGATTTCAGTTTGGCAATGGGGATTAAACTATGGTATCGATTTAGAGAAAGGAGTACTCTTTGGGCTAACTTCCTTACAAGGTTGTATTGTGGCAACACACATCCGGCTGCAGTTCAGTTGAGAAGTAATGCATCTCCTTGTTGGCGCAGATTACTCAAAATTCGTGGAATAGCAGAGCAGAATATTTGCTGGATCATGGGAGAAGGTAAGTTGAATTTTTGGTATGACACATGGCTTGACAGTGGTCCTTTGTTTCAGTCTTGTCCTATGGTTGGCAATCCTGGAATTATGGTGGCTGATTTTTTGGGCGAATCTCAGTGGAGAATGGACAGAGTTGAAAGACTGCTCCCGAATGATAAGGCTGCTGATGTTGCTGAAATTCCTGTGCAATTAGATGTGCCTGATCATATTATTTGGAGACTCTCCCTTGATGGTAAATTCTCTATTAAATCAGCATGGAACTTTGCTAGACAGTCGCAGCCTAAGGCTTCCATTAATGCTGCAATCTGGAGTGGCTTACTCAGTCCAAGGATATCCATTTTTGCATGGCGTTGCTTGAAGAGAAGATTACCTGTTGACAACATTTTACAACATTGGGGAATCACTTTAGTGTCAAAATGTCAATGTTGCAGTTCCATGGAGACATGGGAACATTTGTTTTTTGATGGCCCGATTGCTAAGGAAGTTTGGATGTATTTTGCCACATTATTCAGGGTGACCAGACACACATCATTGATGGCTTGGATGGTAGGAACGGATTGGTCTCATGGAGGGCACATCAGGGAAGCCATGCCCTTTCTAATCATGTGGTTTTTGTGGATAGCCAGAAATGATGCCAAGCATAGGGACATTAAGCAAGATGCGCAAAGGACTATAAGAAGTATAATCCAATACCTGATATTAGGTGAGGCTGCAGGCACCATTAAAGGCAAGCACTGGAAAGGATTCTCTTCGGTGGCTAAAGCCTTAGGTTTGACTACTAAAATCATCTGGAGAAACATTATTACAGTGGTACATTGGAAGAAGCCGAGTGTTGTAGGGTTTAAACTAAATATAGATGGATGTTCACGAGGAAATCCAGGAGAGGCCTCTTATGGAGTAATTATTCGTGATCACACAGGGCAATTCCTCATTGCTAATTATGGCAAGTTGGGAGTGACAACTAATGTTAAAGCAGAACTTATAGCCACCTTATTGGGTTTGGAGCTATACGTAGCTCATAGTTTCCTGCCGATCTGGCTGGAATCTAATTCTATGGTTGCTTTAAATATAATTCAGTCCTCTACAACCTGCTGGGATTATAGGAAGATTGTTCTTAAGATAAGAAAGATGGTCATGGTGCATCAAGTGAGTTTCTCACATGTTTATAGAGAGGCTAACGTGGCGGCTGATTATTTGGCAACCCAAGCTTTTAAGTTTGTAGGGGAAAAAGAATTATCAAGGCAACAAATAGATAAGACTTTAAGTGGCATTTGTAAGGTTGACAAAATGGGAATTCCTTATATCAGATTGGATCGGAAGCCAACTTAGGCCTCAGGGAGTGATGGCTTTTAATATTAAGTTGTTTGGGTGGATACATGAACAGATTTCCAGAGAATATTTCCAGTAGCTGATATATGATTCAATTGATATCTGTTACAAGGGATTCATGGAGGATTAGCAGAGTTCTAGCATTTGCAGATTTCAAGAATTCTATGTTGTTTGACAGCTGCTGATTTGCTGATTTGCTGTTGTCTGACATCTGTAGTTGAAGCAGAAAGGTTCAGGAGGAGTCAGAGCTTATTCAAAAGTGCATATTGATTTTCTATTGCGGATTTGGTGGATTGAATGTGTTTGACAACCAGACTCTAGTTCAGAAGGATTTCAGGGTGCCAAATGTGTCATCACAAAATTTGGCACAGCTTAGCACAATCAACTCTAACTCCTTGATCACTCGTTCTGCTGGGGATTCTGAGATCTATGAGAAGGGTTCATGTGTTATCTGAGATAGCTGAGATTCTTGGAGGATTTACAGAGTTATAACATTTGTAGGGTTCCAAGATTTTGTGTTCTAATTTACTGATCTGCAGAGCACCATGACTCCAGAGTTCCAGAATTTGTGTGGCCTGACATCTGTTTGTTCTGAAAAGGGATTTTGATTATCGAGATATTGGATGCATTTAATAGTTATTGATACTAGTTTACACTTTGGAAGTATTGATTTGGAAAAATCTAGGTGACAAAGTGTTAATCCGTAGAAAACTGGGAAAAGAAATCTGCTAAAGGTATGCATCCCATCTATCATTTTCTTTTATGTAATCACATGAGTTCAGTGACCAGAAGGATGGTATAAACAAACTCTGAAATAGATTGCATTATTGTTCATTTATGTTTTATGAGACCAAGCAAAAATTCAGAGCTGTTTTCAATATCAAGTTTACAGTAGCCGGAGTTTAAATTTACAGTATCGGGAGATTCTTTTGGTTCAGACCAGTATGTGCTTTGAAGGAAGCAGAATGGTTCAGAAGGAGACAGGGCTTGTTCCAAAGTATCATTTTGGTTCTTTTATTGCAGAGTTAGTGGGACTGTATTCTGTCAGAGCCGGATTGAATGTTATTGGAATTAGATTCTGGCCTCAGAGGATTTCAGGGGGCCAAACGTGCCAACACTAATTTGGCACAGCTTACAAATCACTGCTACTGCCATCTATTTGTTCTGATTTACTGCCATCTGTTTGTTCTGATTTACTGATCTGCAGAGCACCAGGACTCCAAAGTTCCAGAATTTGTGTGGCCTGACATCTGTTTGTTCTGAAAGGGGAATCTGATTGCACTTTGGAAGTATTGATTTGGAAAATATGGACGATAAAGCGTTATCTGTAGAAAACTGGGAAAAGAAATCTGCTAAAGGTATGCATCCTGTCCATCAGTTTTCTTTTATGTAATCATGAGTTCAGTGACCAGAAGGATGGTACAAACAAATTTTGAAATAGATTGCATTATTGTTCATTTATGTATTATGAGGTCAAGCAAAAATTCAGAGTTGTTAATATAGTTCACAGTAGCCTGAATTTGAATTTACAGTATCGGGAGATTCTTTTGGTTCAGACCAGTATGTGTTTGAAGGAGGCAGAATGGTTCAAAAGGAGACAGGGCTTGTTCCAAAGTATCATATTGGTTCTTTTATTGCAGAGTTAGCGGGACTGTATTCTGTCAAAGCTGGATTATTCTGGCCTTAGAAGGATTTCACTGCTACTGCTTTTGGCACAGTTTGGTACAAATCACTGCTACTACTGAGAAGGGTTCGTGGTTATCTGTTAACTAGAGGATTGGAAAATTAGATGGTCAAGAACAAAAGTCTGGACTGATCCAAGTGGAGAATTTGGACCTTGGCTCCCGAAGGTGGTGAATGGATCCGCCCTATATGATCCATGTAGTCCGTAGCAAACGGCTACGGTAATGACTCCTAAAATCCGTTGATGGCTAAGGTTTTGCCAAAAAGCCTACAAGGATGCATAGATCCACCATAGATCTATCTAGTCCGTAGTAACGGCTACGGTAAAGACATAACAAATCCGTTTTTGGCTGGTCACTTGCCCAAAGTGAACATCGGGTGCTTTATAATCAGAATATTTTGCAATAGGCTCAGAGATTAAAGCTAAAGGTGGTTGTACATATGCTGAAAAATAGAAGAAGGAACAAGAAGATGGAGGGCCATGGATTCTCATTATTTGTATTTATCTGTTAAACAATGTTCAGAAGTGTTTTCATCAGAATGCAGATTATGAGGTGCTGTGTGACTGAGAATTGGAAATCTACAAATTTATATCTGTTAAACCAAAGAGCTGGGGACGTGTCAAGGCTTGTGTCGAGATCTTCCAAGGCAGAAGGATTTGCTGTTATTACGATATAGGACCATGATTTTTTTGGCTGATATTTCATGCTGAGATGATTGATTAGAAGTGGATTCTGAGAAGGCTACTCAATGGATGTTGGACGGTTTGTGATGCTAAAGTGCTGATTGGCTTTTGTTAAGATTTAAATAGTTTTACAGTTGATTTTTGGCTTTCAATACTTGCAATGCATGTAAATCCTTTGGAGTCCTTGTAATTCTGTATTAGAAGGTTAGGTCTGGTCCCCCTTCTAATATAGATTTTCTTTCAGTAATAAGATTTCTCTTCAAAAAAGAAAAAAAATCAAATTTAATTTTCTTTCAAGGGACTCTAAAATGATGTAGAGAAAATCTAGAGAAAGACATCTATTCCAAATCATGCAAGAGATAAGGTGCCAAAAAGGATAAAATGGTATCTACAATGACTCTTTATTTATTCTACACTATCTAAGCATTTATTAGCAAGAACTCATTGTAAAAGAAAAATTACAGCTAGAAAACATAAAAATGATATATACAATAAAATGAGAGTATAAGAAAGATAAAAACTCTCCTTCAAGATTTATCATGCATCATAGGATTTTTGGTGTTTTGGCATGCAAAATTGTTTCTATTCCTATCATGATATTTAAAACCAAAAACACGCATGGGCACGCAATTGTTATCAATTCTATTATTCATACAAGAATTTTGAGCATAAATTGAGTTGGGGATTACCTCCCTTACCCTTGTAGCTCCCCTTTGATGTGAGCTCCTCTCTTCCTTTTCCTTTTTCTCCCATTTCCTCAGATGCTCCATCTTCTTGAGCTCCTTACTTCTTGGACACTTTGTATGGTAGTGTCCTAGCTCCCCGTATGTGAAACACCTAATTTTCCTTCTTTTCTCCTTTTGAGCTTTCTCATTCCTACAACCCATATTAGAATTTAAATGAATAGATTTGAGCTTAGGAATTACCTCCTTTTTACCTAGTGGACACTTATCCTTGTAGTGCCCCTTTTTATTGCAACCAAAGCATATGATATGCTCTTTTGATTTAGCTTTGGTGGAGGTGGAAGTCTTTGTTGGATCGAGAGAAACGATAGAGGGGGGGTGAATATCGTTAAACGCTTTTCGGATAAAAACTAGAGTACGTACGTAGAGAAATAAAAACAATCGTGAACACAGTTGGTTTTACTTGGTTCGGAGCCTAGGTCGACTCCTACTCCAAGGCCCACGGTCGTTGACCGTTTACTGGGGGCAATTCTATATGTACGCAATAATTCTTACAAAAAGATTACAGTAGTAGTATAACAGAAATGAAATGACAGTTCTTCGTTACCGACGTCCGGTATGGGATGTTTCTCGGAGCAGAGGGACGTCGTCGGCGCTTGTGTGTCGAGTTGGGAGGTTTCTGGAGCAAAGCGCAGGAGCAGAAGAACGTAACAGCGTTGGAAGAAGTGTTATTCTGAAGCCTTGGTTCGAGGGTCCTTTTATAGCACCTGGGGGCGCCCGGATCGTTGGGGGCGCCCCCCCACGTGTCAGTCGATCCACTTCCTTCTCGGTCAGCTCTGATCCTTAAAACTCGGGATCAAGCTTTGACGGGGGTGCCCGCAAAGCTGGGGGCGCCCGGGTTGACCGGGTCTCCTTCTTATCCGTTGGCTTCGAGGGGATCTGTTCTGTCAGCTTCACCTGGGGGCGCCCGGAGCATTGGGGGCGCTCGGGAGCAGTGGGGGCGCCCTGACCAATAGCTACAGAAACAGTTCTTTTACTTCGACTGTTTTGTGTTCACCTTAGGGGCACCCGGGACACTCCGGGCGCCCTACTCAGCTGTTGCCTCACTCCTTTGAGGCTCTCTGAGCTGTAGACACTCGTTCCTTCGGTCCTGCATCCAGGGTTAGTCCAAAACAACATAAAGTAATAATATTTAAGTTTTATACAGCCTTAGCTATCTTGGTTCTGACTTTGGTCTCCAAAATGGAGCCCTAGGTCGAACCTTCGCCTAATGTTCCCTCTCGACGGGGAACGCGTCCTCACCTACTCCTCTCGGGAGAATGTACCTGATGCCAACCGGCTCCTCTGGTTTGACTTTTGCCTAGCGGTCCTTCGCCAGGTCTTGGATACAAAGCTATCCTTCGCCCGGTGCCTAGCATTCCTTCGCCAGGTCTTCAGTCCTAAGCTGTCCTTCTCCTGGTGCCTAGCAGTCCTTCGCTTGGGCTTCAGTCCCAAACTGTCCTTCGCCTGGTGCCTAGCAGTCCTTCGCTAGGGCTTCAGTACTCTGGTATTCCTTCGCCAGTGCTTAGCAGTCCTTCGCTAGGACTTTTTACCCTGGCATTCCTTCGCCAGTGCCTAGCTGTAACACCCAATAATTTTCATGAATAATTAGGAATTTTTCTGATTTTTTGGTAATTTTCCGAAATAAAAATGGAAGAAAAAAAAATTAAGGGTCGAGCGAAGGATTGAACTCTAGACCACAGGGACAGGCAGGTCCTTAAGGGCGCCCACCTGACCAGAAGGGCAAGGGTATCAAGCACAGAAAAGGAAGGAGCGAAATTATGTTATAGGTAAGTTAGGCTTTTTCATGAAGAGGTATTTAAACCCCGCTTAAGTCGCGTGAAACCGCAGACTAGGGTTGGTGGCTGCGCGACAAGGAGAGGGCGAGGGGCTGCGAAACCAAAGGGAACTCAAGAGATCTCTTTCTCCTCCTTCTTCCTCTTGAGTAGAACATCTAGGGCTTCTTCCCTAGGGTCAAGGAGGGAGGAGATTTGCGCGAAGAAAGGGAAGAGAAGGGCTACGTTAGGATTTAAACCATATTTAGTGAGTTTTCTTCAAGAAAGGGTAAGTAGATCACTCACCTGCAATAGGAGTAGTTTTCGTATGTAAGTTCTTGTTGTAGAACCATGTTTTATGATGCATGCTTTAAGATTATGGTTATCGGGTGTTTTAAGTTTTTAAAGATGCATGTTTTCTCATGATAGAATTTTAATTAGTTTAGATTTGGTGTATGTAGGCTAAGCATGATAAGATTTAATTTTTGAAAAGTCCCAAAAATGAGATTGGGATTAAGGGCACGCAAGGTGCTCGATGAAAGTCTCAAGTAAGAAAGGTAAAGGTGTTAAGTGCAAAATTTATGCAAAAGTAAGATAGTTTGATACGTATAAGTATTATAGTAAGAAAGTATTTTATTTTCAGAAAGTGACATATACCGGGCAAATGGAAGACCCACTGAAAGTTAGAAAGAAGCTCTAATAAGGTGCGGTGACTAGCTACCCCGCAACCTATTAGAGAAGCGCGCAATTGGTACATTGATACCATGGTACAATGTCAAGGCCTAAAGAAAGTTGATTACTATTTTCAAGTAAATAAGTATTCGCAAGTGTTTTCAGTTTTAAGTATGTGCCTTTATTTTATATGTTAGCCTTGATACATTGCAAGCATGTTAAAGAGTAAGATTAAGGAAGTTAGTGTTTGAATGTATGAGTACGTTAAGGTTGCAAATGATGTAATGCAAGTAATGTTTTCAACATGATTGAGCATGATAAGTAGATGTAAGTTTTCCCATGTGCATGTATTTTGGAAGTAAGCATTCTTTGAAATGAGCATGTTTATTATCGATAGCATGAATTTGTGAGTTAGGATTTACTTACTAAGCATTGTGCTTATTAGTTGCATTTCCTTCTATTGCAGATAAAGGCAAAGAAAAAGCATAAGTTATGGAGGTGACCAGGACTTGCATTGATGCTCAGTGGCGGTGGAACCGTGGAAGAGATCCGTTGGGTTAAGGCTTAGAGGCAATTTCTGAAGTTTAGAAACTTGTGGTTTGGTGTTTTGGATTGGTAGAACGTAATGATTTTGTGTAAACTTTGCATAGAGACAAGGTTGAGTACAAAACTCTAGTATAGCTTTAATATTTAATATTTTATTTGGAAAAATGTGAACATTGTGTTTAACCTCCGCATAGAGTCAAAAGTTGATATAATCTTTAGCATGATTTCATATGGTTTGGTAGTCTTGTTAAATTCCGTAAAGATTCTAATTTCAAGTCATTAGATTTGTTTTGAGTTGCTAGGATGTTTATAAAACTAGCATAGAGTATAGAAATAGAGTTATGTCTTTGTATGTCTTGAAAGTATATGAATTGTGGATCTTTGGAAATGGTTTTCAGTTCTTGAAGTCAAGTAGTGGTAACCTAAGGCCAAGGTCTAAGGTGAAGTCAAAGGTTAAGGTGAAGTGAGTAAAGGTAATGGTAGTAAAGATCGGCGATCCGGCTTAGGTACAGGGTAGAGAAGTTGGACTTTCACAGAGTGGTATCAGAGCAAAGTTTCCACTCTTCCGCCACACTGACATCAAGCATCAATCCTGCCGCCTACCAAGTAAGAAGTTCATATGTTGTAGTTTATATGCTTTTTATTATTGACTGCTAGTATCAGTAAGTGCATGATGATAGAAAAGTATATTGGTATGATTTTATGCTAATATGTGCAAGGAGATAATGAAGTAAGTTAGTAAGAGATAATGAGTTTTTATTTTCTCTACACTATAGAGTAAGAGAATGTCAAGAGGACGTCCCAGAATTGTCCGAAATGAGGAGCAATCTCCTAGAGAACAAGAGTCCACGGAGTCAGTACCACCAACAGATCTTCAAGGAGTGGTAGCCCAGCTGCAGAGACAACTTGCCGAACAGCAGCAAGTTATTGCTACCTTGATGGCTAATCAGCAGGCCACTCCTGCTACCATGCCAGTGGCGCCAGTAGTGGCACCAGTGGTGCCAGAGACTCCCCCAGTACCTCTGGCAAGAGAAGTGAGACAGGAAGCATATCTGAACCAGTGGCAGAGATTGAAGCCCGAGAATTTTTCTGGCACAAGTGAACTATGGGATGCTCAGGCATGGTTCAAAACAGTGGAGAGTATAATGGAGTTACTGGACTGGCCCGAGGTGGAGAAGATAAAGTGCACATCCTTCTGCCTTACTGGAGATGCCAGGATGTGGTGGGAAAGAGTGAAGGCTAAGAGAAATGTGAATCAGATGACCTGGGCCGACTTTGAAGCAGAGTTCTTGGAGGAGTACTTTCATATGAAGGTAACAAACAATCACTACGATGAATTCACTGAGTTCCGTCAAGGAGATCTATCTGTAGATAATGCAGTGAAGAAGTTCAATCGACTAGCTCGCTTGTGCCCGGAGTTAGTTAGCACTGAAAAGGAAAGGGTCAGGTTGATGCTCAAGATGCTGAGGCCTCAGATAGCTTTGAATGTGGCCAGCAGTGGTAATAGACCACAGACTTCAGAAGAACTAGTAAGTAGTGCTATAATCACTGAGCACTACTTGAATAGTATAAATGCCACATGTGTGCAATAACAACAGGCATCAGCCCAGAAGTCCCAAGGGAATCCTCAGAACCAACAAAACTGGAAAGGGAATTCAGGCAAGAGGAAGCAGTGGGACCAGAAGACTTCTGAGGGCAACAAAGGGGGCTCATCAAGCAAGCAACTCAAGTATTCTCCTTGCCCAAAGTGTGGGAAGACACATCCTGGAGCATGTCGCCAGGGCATGAGCGGATGCCATATTTGCGGAGCAGAAGGGCATATGATGAAGGCTTTCCCTAACCAGTCGAGTGTTGGCGGGTGTTATATCTGTGGAGTAGTAGGGCACCTGGCCAAGGCGTGCCCTAAAGCAAAGCCGCCTCCACCACAGCTTCTTCAGTACGGGGGTGGACCTGCTCAACTGCACCAGATGCAGCCAGTTATGGAGGGATCTTATTACAGTTAGGCGAGGATGGAAGCCCCACCAGCCACGACCAATGCCAGGGTTTTTGCCATCACCAAGGAAGAGGTAGCAAATGCTCCTAACATGGTCACAGGTCGAATACTCATCTCATCTCAATATGCTATTGTGTTATTCGATACTAGGGCAACCCATTCTTTTGTATCCATGCTTTTCTCTAAAAAGCTAGGGATCCCACCAGAAAGTTTGGGTCAGAAATTTTTAACAACCTTACCGTCAGGGGAAGTAATGGCCTCTACTCAGAGGCTAAGGGCAGTACCAATCTGGATTTCCAACCGAGAACTCTATAGTGACTTGGTAGTCCTTGAGATGAAGGATTACGATGTCATTTTAGGGATGGACTTCTTGAGCAAGTATAGTGCTTCTATAGACTGCCGCAAGAGGAAAGTCAAGTTCTCACCAGAAGCCGAACCTCCATTTGAGTTTATTGGAGACCCAAAGAGAAAGACAGAAAGGTTCTTATATACCTTACAAGCTCAAAGAATGTTAGAGAAGGGGTGCTCTGGTTTTCTAGCTCATATAGTGGATGCAAGTCAAGGAGAAGGGTTGAAGAGAGAAGAAGTGAGGGTGGTCTGTGACTATCCTGAGGTGTTTCCTGAAGAGTTACCAGGACTCCCTCCCAATCGGGAAATTGAGTTTGAAATTGAGTTGGCCCCAGGAACCAACCCAATTTCGAAGGCACCTTATCGCATGGCGCCAGCAGAACTGAAAGAATTGCAAGAATAATTGCAAGAGCTGCTTGACAAGGGTTTCATCCGCCCTAGTCATTCACCTTGGGGAGCTCCTGTATTGTTCGTCAAGAAGAAAGATGGATCTATGCGAATGTGCATAGATTATCGAGCTTTGAATAAGGTAACCATCAAGAACAGATATCCTTTGCCAAGGATAGATGATTTATTTGATCAGCTGAAGGGAGCCACAGTGTTCTCCAAGATAGATCTGCGATCAGGTTACCATCAGCTCAGAGTGAAGGAGAGTGATGTGCCAAGGACTGCTTTCAGTACAAGATATGGGCACTATGAGTTTGTGGTCATGGCCTTTGGAGTGACAAACGCCCCTGCGACGTTTATGGATCTAATGAATAGAGTGTTCAAGGACTTTCTTGACAAGTTCGTCATTGTCTTCATTGATGATATCCTAGTGTATTCAAAGACTCAAGAAGAACATGAAGAACACCTGAAGATAGTGTTGCAGACCTTACACCAGAGGGAGCTGTACGCCAAATTCTCAAAGTGTGAGTTTTGGCTTGACCAGGTGGCATTCCTAGGCCACATCATTTCCAAAGAAGGCATTATGGTAGACCCAGCCAAGATTGAAGCAGTTAGTAACTGGAGTCGACCAACGAATGCCAGTGAGATCAGAAGTTTTCTGGGTTTGGCAGGGTACTACAGAAGGTTTGTAGAGGACTTTTCAAAGATAGCTTCTCCATTTACAGCCCTTACTAGAAAGAATAAGAAGTATGAGTGGACTGAGGACTGTGAGCAGAGCTTCCTTGAGTTGAAGAAGAGACTGACCAGTGCTCCTATCCTTACAGTACCCGAAGGTGATAAGAGCTTTGATATATATAGTGATGCATCAAAGCTAGGACTTGGAGCAGTCCTTATGCAAGAAGGCAATGTCATAGCTTATGCTTCCAGGCAACTCAAGGACTATGAAAAGAATTACCCCACTCATGATCTGGAGTTAGCAGCTGTAGTCTTTGCTCTAAAGATATGGAGGCATTACTTGTATGGAGTGCAGTGTAAGATTTATACAGATCACCAGAGTTTGAAATTTTTCTTCACTCAGAAAGACCTCAATATGAGACAGCGATGATGGCTCGAGTTAGTGAAGGACTATGACTGTGAGATTCTTTACCACCCTGGTAAGGCAAATAGAGTAGCAGATGCACTGAGTAGAAAGACTTGTGCTACTTTGATGTCCTTATCATCATTGGCACCACCATTACAGAAGGAGATAGTAGATTATGGAGTGGAGATTATTGATGGGCAGCTAGCTCTATTGACACTAGAGTCGACTTTGCTTGAAGAGATACAGAAAGAGCAAGCTGAGGATTCTGATATCCAAAAGATCAAGCAAGAGATGCAAGAAGGAGAGAGTAAAGAGTTTAGAGTATCTGACAGTGGGATACTCTACTATGGTGACCGTTTGTGCGTCCCCAATCATGAAGAGCTGAGAAAGAAGATTCTTGAAGAAGCCCATGGAACTCCCTACTCAATGCATCCTGGTTCCACTAAGATGTACCAGGTTTGAAAAGAAGATTTGGGTGGTCAGGGATGAAGAGAGACATAGCTAAGTATGTCAGCTCCTGCCTGACATGTCAGAGAGTTAAAGCAGAACACCAGAGACTAGGAGGTGTCCTACAGCCCATTCAGATTCCAGAGTGGAAATGGGAAGGCATAGCCATGGATTTCATAGTTGGTCTACCAAAGACAACTAATGGCTATGACGCTATTTGGGTGATAGTAGACAGATTGACCAAGTCTGCCCACTTCTTGGCAATCAGAGTGTCTTACTCAATTGAAAAGTTAGCCCAGTTATATGTGCAGGAAGTGATCCGACTACACGGAGTTCCGAAGACCATTATCTCTGATAGGGATGATCGTTTCACTTCACACTTTTGGGAGTGCGTACAGACAGTGTTAGGCACCAAACTGAAATTCAGCACATCTTTTCATCCCCAGACTGATGGATAGACAGAGAGAGTGAATCCAGTTCTAGAAGATATGCTCAGAGCATGTGCATTAGACTTCAAGGGAAGTTGGTGCAAGTATTTGTGTTTAGCTGAGTTTGCCTACAACAACAGTTATCAGGCTACTATTGGTATGGTGCCCTACGAAGCTCTTTATAGCAGGAGGTGAAATCTCCCCTCTGTTGGTATGAAGGTAGTGAGAAGAAAGAAATGGGGTCACTGACTGATCTCATAGATGATACCACAGAAGCTATAAAGAGTATCCGCCAGAGAATAGAAACTGCTCAGAGTAGGCAGAAGAGTTATGCCGATGTACGCCGTAGACCGTTAGAGTTTGAAGTTGGGGACACAGTTTTCCTCAAAGTAGCTCCTATGAAGGGTGTAATGAGATTTGGCAAGAAAGGCAAGCTAAGTCCTCGATACGTAGGACCCTACCCAGTGACGAAAAGAGTTGGCAAGATAGCTTATGAGTTGGAGCTACCTTCAGAGATGTTAGCAATACACAATGTATTTCATGTCTCAATGTTGAAGAAGCACATCCCAGATGCCAACCAAGTGATTGAGCCACAAATGGTACAAGTTCAGGAGGATCTCAGTTATGAAAGTCGACCTATTCAGATAATAGATCGAGCAGTTAAGAAAATGAGGAACAAAGAGGTACCACTAGTGAAAGTCTTATGGCTGAATCAGAAGCATGAAGAGGCAACTTGGGAATCAGAAGATAGCATGAGGCAAAGGTATCCAGAGTTGTTTTAAGTTCGAGGATGAACTTTTTACAAGGTGAGGAGGATTGTAACACCCAATAATTTTCCATGAATAATTAGGAATTTTTCTGAATTATTGGCAAATTTTCGGAATAAAAATGGAAGAAAAAAAAAATTAAGGGTCGAGCGAAGGATTGAACTCGTGACCACAGGGACAGGCAGGTCCTTAAGGGCGCCCAGCTGACCAGAAGTGCAAGGGTATCAAGCACAGAAAAGGAAGGAGCGAAATTATGTTATAGGTGAGTTAGGCTTTTTCATGAAGAGGTATTTAAACCCCGCTTAAGTCGCGTGAAACCGCAGACTAGGGTTGGTGGCTACGCGACAAGGAGAGGGCGAGGGGCTGCGAAACCAAAGGGAACTCAAGAGATCTCTTTCTCCTCCTTTTCCTCTTGAGTAGAACATCTAGGGCTTCTTCCCTAGGGTCAA
>JAGFNQ010000513.1:71293-95960 GCA_024364735.1 Boesenbergia rotunda
TTTGTGTCCACATCTGACTTGAAGCATTTATTTCTGAAATTCCTCCTTAATTCATGCTAGCACTTCATTAACAGCTTGTCTTCCATGTTGGAGGGATTAGTTTCAATTCGTAATGGTTGATCACAGTTTTGATACTTAGTATAAGTTTTTTTGGCACATTTAGATTTCCTCTTCTTTGGTATCAAGTTAAGTTCAATTTTGGCACTTTGTATCAAGCAAGGTCTCGGTACTAATTGGTATCAAGTTATAAGATAGTTTTAGTGTGCTATGGTTATTGAAATTAACTAGAATTGAATTCGGCCATTTCTGAAATCTCTTTGTATTTGCTTACTTCCAAAAATTGTATCTAGTGTGTTAAGCTTGTTTTTTTTTCCGAAAACTGCATTTATCTATTTGCTTAGCCTCTGTTTGCATTTGAATTGAGATTGGTTTTCCAAAAATTGGTTGAGTACCTTGTTTGATTCGGTTTACCATTGGTTGAGTCCTTTAGTGCCAACTTCTTGTTTAGTTCATTGGGTTAAGTTTCTTTTCTTTTCATTTCAATTTTCATTCCTAATTGCAATCCAATTCAACTCACATTCGAAACCCAAATTCATAAACGACACATAAATACAAGCGCGAATCACACAACGTCAACTAGCCCTAGGAAAAATATAACCTGTAGCCCCTTTACTACTTTTTCATATTTTTGATTACAAAAAGGGTTTCCAGCATTTTATTCATATCTAAATTTGGAGGACCCACACATTTCGTGACAGCCTATTTTGGGTTCATCAAATTTTTGGCGCCGTTGCCGGGGAAGCAACTAGTTGATTTGTTTACTTTTGCTTGTGTGCTTATGGGTCTATCATTTGATTCTATTTTTTTTTGTTTTATCTTTTGTATACGGTTGCTGCCATTTTTCTTGTTTGTTTTGTGACAGGACTGCCAGTTCAAAATGTTCTCATCTAATTACCAGCAGCCGTGTCCACAATTTCAGCAAAACCAACCTTTCAATCAGCAACCAAATCAGTTTTTTCAGCCACAATGTCAACAATTTCAGCAAGAATTTCAACCAAGTCAGAATTTTCAGATTGGGCAACCACAATTCCAGAATTTTCAGCCCCAATTCCAGCAATTTCAGCCCAACTTTCAGCAACCTTATCAACAAGATCAATCACTTTTTCAAGGAATTCAACAAGGGCACCAAGATAATTTGAATTTCCAGCAACCATATCAATTTACACAGCAATTTCAGCCATGCAACCAGAATTTTCAGCCTCCATTTCAACAATTTCAGCAAGATTTTCAATCAAGTCAAAATTTTCAGCAAGGGTTCCAACCAATTCAGCCTTTCCAATATCAAAATCAGAGTGGATTTCAACCTTCACAGCAATATTTTCCACAAAACGATCAGAATTTTCAGCCTCCATGTCAGAGTTTTCAATTTTAGAACAATAATTTTCAGCAATCTCCACCAAATTATGAACCAATTTTTCAGCAGTTAAATCAGCCCATTCAACCATTTGATCAGCCCCCACAGTCTCCATTTCAGAATGCACAGTCTACTCTTGGTCTTCAGCAGCCTTATGTTACATTTCAAGACCAACAGGAGTTCCACACTAACCAAGGAGGCTTTGAGAATCCTAATGAGAATGAGGCTCAACAACAATTGATGGGGATGCTTCAACAAGTCCTACAACAACAGCAAAATTTTCAACAACAACAACAGCAAATTTTTCAACTTTAACAACAACGCCTTGCAAAATTGGTAGATCAATGGAATTAGATAAAACCCTAAAGATCAGGACAATCAGATGAATCTACAGGTGTAAGGGATTGCACTGAGCCCCAAGAATCACCCATTCCTACTGATTTAGAGGCATTGGAGGAGATTGATAGCGGAGCTTGTGAAAGTTTTGAATTCAATTCTGAAACTTTACAGGATCATTCTATACTTTTATCTTGTGATGATTTAGTTGTTAATGATCCTAATTTTTCTAATTTGGCTGATACAGGAATGGTTGTGGAAGCATGTGTTGGAAATGATTTAATAGGTGTAGGGGATTGCACTAAGCCCAGGGACCACCACAATTTACTGGTACATCACAAGATTTAAATGATGAACCAGAAAGTGTAGGGACTTGCATGGTGGAAGCAAGAACCCAAGGATCACCTGCTCTGGTTGAGTGTCCACCAGAACTTGAACCTGAAGTGGAGCAATTACTTGACCAGGAGGAGAACACGGATACATCTACTCTTGTAGAACCTCCAGGTATTTTTCAGCACGATCAGGTAAATACTCCTCCTAATTTTTCTGAAAATTGTATAGAGGTACCTCAAACTGATTTTATTGTTTGTGATATACTTAGGGATGCATCTCTTGTAGAATTTGATTGTGAAAAATCCCAAGAGGTACCTAGTGTTAAAGTTGCTGAATTTGAAGCATGTGGTGATACATATCATGAAAATGCTGAATGTGAAAAAATTTTAGAAGTGCCTAGACTTGATGTTGATTATTGTGATGAGTCTCTTGATATATCTTCTGCTGAAAATAATTGTGAAAAATTTATTGAGGCACCTAAAATTGATTTCATTGGCTGTGACACATTGCTTGATACATCCTTGATGGAAAATAATTGTGATATTTCTATTGAAGTGCCAAAAATTGATTTTATTATTTGTGATGAGTTTTTGGATGCAAATTTCATAGAAAATGATTGTGAAAAATTTATTGAGGCACCAAGAATTGATTTCATTGGATATGATGCAGTTTTGGATACATTTCATGCAGAGACTGATATTATTTTATTTCCTTCTTACCCTACACGCTTGAGAGAGGTATTACATTGTTCTGCAGGGTCTAGAAGACTTCTGGAGTGGATGCTCCATCTGAACAGACTCCAACCTCCTGGAAGAATTTTCAAAAGGCATCAAGAAGGAGGAGTAGATTTTACTCTAATTCAAAGCACTCCACCTCTTACATGGGTCTTGTACCTGAATCGCCTTCGGCCACCGGAGCAAATTTTTGTAAAGTTCAAGTGTGGGGGAGTCCTAATTCTCTCAGCCACCCATGTTCCTCCACTACCACGATGGAGGTTACTTCTGGATCGACTCCGTCCACCAGAAATAAAGGGGAGTTTGTTCCTTCTTACATTTCCTTTATTGCATGTTTTCACTTTTAAAATGAGTTCTTGCTAATAAATATGTGAGTAGAGTAACATGAATAAAAGTCATTGTAAATACCATGTCTTTTCTTTTAGCACTTTTTCTTGCATGACTAGGAATAAATGTATCCCTTAGGTTAGCTCCATAGCATTTTAGAATCTCTTGGAAAATAAATTAAATTTGGTTGTAAAAACTTAGGGTTTGAGCTCATGGATGAATTCTTGGATGCTTGAGTACTACTTGGTTTTAGATTCTTAATTGAGGACTTGAGATGAATTATTTTTGCCTAGTGAGGATTAACCTTACTTTTGTGATACACATATGTTATTGTACTCTAGAACTTGCTTAGGTTCTTTCAAAATCATATTTCAATGATTGGATCACATCTATATAGGCTAATCACTTTGTTTACCTTTCCATATCAATTTTGGCAAAAATCATGTTCATTCCATTTTTCTTTACTTATTTCCTACTCTTACCCTCACTTTTCTATAGACTTGTTTGTTTGGGATGTTTCTTAATGCTATTTTGCCCGAGACGGACAAAGATTTAAGTGTGGGGGAGTGACTAGTGTTTTGGTATCGAAGAGGCATTTTTATGTCAAGAAAAAAAAAATTTTTGTGCCAAGCTCAATTATGTTGCAGAAGAAGAATTTTTGTGCCAAAGTCCAAGTGGCACATAAATATGTAATTGAAGCCAAATTCTGGAAGAAGTCAAGCAATAAGTTGAAGATCTAAGCAAGATTGTGCCATTGTGAATTCGGCTGAAAGAAAAAAAAACAGAAGAAAAAAAATCTGAAAACACATCTTGCTACAAGGTTGTGCCATTGAAGGAATAAATTCTTTAGATAACATGTTTTGATCAAAATGCATTGGACTTGCAGTTGTTCTTTGTTTAGAAATCAGACACATCTTGCTTAATGTTGAATTGTAGCTGAGCAGATCTGAAATCAAAGAAGAAAAAAACTGTGCCAGAGTCAAAAATGGCACACAATGGCTGAAACTAGTGCATTTGTTGCTGCCGAGTGAGAGATGCTGAATGGTACAAGCCAAATTCGAATGAAGCTGAGAAAAAGCTGTGAAATCTGCAGCTGGAAATTCTGATTTGCAGTGTTGGTAACTGTTGTTAAATCTACAAGAATAAAGAAAAATTTTTTGGTTGATTTGCTGATTTAGATCAGAACAGGGAAATGGAAAGAAAAAAAAAATTTGCAGTGAAGTTGGCATCTGGAACATCTGGGATCAATGTTTCCACTACTAGCTGATGCTGATTTGCCAATTGAGCTAAACTTCTTGGGAGCAGAATTGAAACTGCTGAATGAAATCAGCAGTGAAGTGCTAAAGGAAAATTGCAGGGCAGTTGAATTCAGAAATAATCTCAAGGGAAGCACTCAAATCTTCTATTACCATTCGATGAGAGTTTTTGTGATGTGTAACTGCTGTGGAGAATCAGGGAGTTGCCCGTTCGAAATCAATTGACTGCTATGGAAACAAAAATGCAGAAATATGAGAAACTCTTTGGAAGTTGCAACTCTTTGGAAACTCAAGGCACTAGAAGGGATTGGAGATGATTCTGAGATGGAGCTGAGCATATCATGACTGAATAAAGAAAGCAAATAGCAGCTAAGACCAAATGCATAAAAGAAGAGAAAAAAAAATCAGAAAGGAGAAGAAAAGAAGGAAGAACAAGTTGGCACCATGAGGCTAGTGGAGAGATCATCATCCGAATCAAGCCTTGCTCCAATGCCATTCTGATTTTTATTAGAGAGAAAGGAAGCAGCTGATATAAAAGAAAGTCATTTCTGCAGTTTTAAAAGGAAAAAAAATTCAGAAAAGAAAAGAGAAGGAGATAAGGTGGTACACAAATGAAGACTTGGCACTATAAAATCATTGAAATTTCTCTCATCTGAATCAAAAGCTTTGCTCTACTACAAGTCTGACCTTGCTAGAGGATAAAAGAAGAAGAGAAAAATCAGAAAAGAGAAGAAAGAAACAAAGTTGGCACGCAAGGTGGAAGTTGGCACATTGAGATCAATAGGGTTTTATTCATCCCAATCAAAGGCATTGTTCAAGATTGACTTCACCACACTTTTTATAGCACTAGAGGACTGTCAAGAGGGCAGAGTTCATTGGAAACATCATTAAGCACTCAAGTCCTCCACTTTATCAATTTTTCTATTTTCTTGGCTTTTATTCTATTTCTCACCATTTTCTATGTTTTCATTTGTTTTTGTAGATGTGAATCCTAATCATGACTAATGGTGGAGAGTAGACAATAAGCAAGCCTATGGTAGTGTAAGAAACATGTGTGTTTGAGTGAGCTCTACTTCCATCATCAACTTAGAATTTAAGGAGAGAGCCACCAAAATTTTCCTTGAAAGGCTAGTGAGTTAAATTCATCTCAATGACTCATGAAGGATGAACAGACTAAGTTGTTGATTTAAGGACAAGATACTAATCTATAGAGTTTAGATTTATGAGAATTGACAACCTTAGGTAATTTCTTTTCATTTGCTTCTAATTATGCTTAAGAAAATCTAGGGGATACATACTTAGTGGTTTCGCGAGACGCTCAAGTTTAAGTGTGGGGGAGTTGATAAGTACCATTTTGTTGATTATTTTAATTGCTAAAATCCATGTTTGACCCATGTTTTACTTGCTTAATTGTGATTTTTCCCTAGGTTTTAGGACTTCCTCTTATTTTGGACTTAATTGCAAATTTGCATATATTCGGATTATTTGGCCACTAAATTGTTGATCTATTTTTGTAGGCATGAAAGGATCCTGGACCTAGGGCATATAGGGTCAAACTTGAGTCAGAAGTGGACCCGGATCGAGTTATCAAGCTTCGGATTAATCCGGGTCGTCTGATTCAAAAGCGGCTAGATTTGAGCCATCTGGGACCATCTGAAGCAATCCGAGCTAGGGTTAGGGTTGATCAAGCACTCTAATCAAGATCTGAAGGTTTCATCCCAATCCGAGCTCATTCAACCGTTGGATCAAGCTCAGAGGGTTCTAGAGTGTCCATTCAAAGATTAGGTTGATCTGGACCATCCGTTGCACATCTGGAGGATCCGAGCTACCATGAGGCAGATCCTGACCCTTGATCAACATCATCAAAGTTTGGGTCAGATCGGATGAAGATCAGCCATTGGATCAAGCCAAATCAATCTGGACCGTCCAATGCTAAGTACTTAATCAAAAATTTCCGCAGCTTTCTCTTCGTCGCGTCTCCACCGCATAGTCCATCTTCTTCGCGTGTTCTTAGCTTTTCTTCCGTAGTTCTTTATCCAAGGGGCGCGACCACTCGATCCTTCATTAGAGCAAGTGCTAGGTCAGTGGAGAGAATGCTCTGTGAAGTTTCCAGATCGGATTTTGCCAACAACAGAGCTGCGTGAGGTTTCAGCAGCTCTGTTAACTGAGTTCATCAATTTCAGCTGTGCACCTCCCTTATTCGATTCGAGCCATCTGGAGGGGTTCCCAGGAAGTCTCGGATCAACCCCAAGTCCTTATCGCAATCCACCACAGCTGAATTGAAGAACTTGGTTGCAGTTTTCAGCTTGAGCAGAGTTTGAATGGATTTGATTGTCGAGACGGTTCTTCCACTGATTTGTTGAGCTTACGGGTCCGAGGTTCTCCCTTGTGTGACGAACAAGGAGCTCTTGATGCTAGGGAAGGAAAGAGGAGTAGTTTAATCAGTTAATTTTAGTGTTTTAGTTGTAACTTCATTTCTGCCACTTCATTTCTGAAATTCTGAGTAAAATTCTGTAGTGTTTCGGTTCTGAATAGTTTTTTGCTTCAATTAGAGTTTTAATTCAGTGTTTTTATTAGCTAGATTGTTTGTGTAATGAACAAGTGAATTTAGATCAGTTTGTTTCGCTGCAATTCATTTCTGAATTTAGTTTCAAGCTTGCGTGCCCTGTTTTCAGCTGCGTATCAGCTTTCTTCTCGACAATTCCTTTTAGCTTTTGAATGCTTCAGTTTATTTCACTTTTAGTATGTTAATTTGGTTGATTTAAGTTTGTTTCATTTTGTAGCTTCAATTCTGAGTTTGTTCAGCTGAATTTCTACACACTATTTCTGAATTTCGATTTTGTTTCTGCCATTTGATCGATTCTGAATTTCTGCACTTCTCAGCTTGCTATTTCTGCTAGTTAAATCAATCTCTGCTAGTTGTATCAGTTGAGCTCGCATTGGAGTTTTATTGCATCTAAATTCAATCGGCATGTTTGATTCTTACATCCAAATTGTTACTGCAATTCATTTTGGCAT
This sequence comes from Boesenbergia rotunda, assembly GCA_024364735.1. Taxonomy (NCBI): domain Eukaryota; kingdom Viridiplantae; phylum Streptophyta; class Magnoliopsida; order Zingiberales; family Zingiberaceae; genus Boesenbergia; species Boesenbergia rotunda. The sequence goes on from JAGFNQ010000513.1 coordinate 78,712, forward strand.
CAAGGATCTGAATTCTTCAATGCAATTCTGAAATTTTGTGTCCACATCTGACTTGAAGCATTTATTTCTGAAATTCCTCCTTAATTCATGCTAGCACTTCATTAACAGCTTGTCTTCCAAGTTGGAGGGATTAGTTTCAATTTGTAATGGTTGATCACAGTTTTGATACTTAGTATAAGTTTTTTTGGCACATTTAGATTTCCTCTTCTTTGGTATCAAGTTAAGTTCAATTTTGGCACTTTGTATCAAGCAAGGTCTCGGTACTAATTGGTATCAAGTTATAAGGTAGTTTTAGTGTGCTATGGTTATTGAAATTAACTAGAATTGAATTCGGCCATTTCTGAAATCTCTTTGTATTTGCTTGCTTCCAAAAATTGTATCTAGTGTGTTTAGCTTGTTTTTTTTCCGAAAACTGCATTTATCTATTTGCTTAGCCTCTGTTTGCATTTGAATTGAGATTGGTTTTCCAAAAATTGGTTGAGTACCTTGTTTGATTCGGTTTACCATTGGTTGAGTCCTTTAGTGCCAACTTCTTGTTTAGTTCATTGGGTTAAGTTTCTTTTCTTTTCATTTAAATTTTCATTCCTAATTGCAATCCAATTCAACTCACATTCGAAACCCAAATTCATAAACGACACATAAATACAAGCGCGAATCACACAACGTCAACTAGCCCTAGGAAAAATACGACCTGTGGCCCCTTTACTACGTTTTCATATTTTTGATTGCAAAAAGGGTTTCCAGTATTTTATTCATATCTAAATTTGGAGGACCCACACATTTCGTGACAGCCTATTTTGGGTTCATCAGTGAGCAGTTGCAGTTGAGCAGCTGGGAGCTTCAGAGAGGTGGCTGTGACCTTGCGATCAGTGGGAGGGACTTAAGGGCTTGGTAGCGATGAAGCCTCAGTAACACTTGATCACTTCTTGCGACAAGCTTTGCTCCATCACTTTGCAAACACTCTGATTCTTGGAGCAACATACTTGAGCACTTGGAGGAAACAAGAAGCTTGACGAGTCCATCAGCAAGAAGACACGAAGAAGAGAGTTCTTGCGTGAGATCTGTGCTGAGTGGAGTTCGGGAGAAGTTCTCTTGTGTTCCTTTGGTTCCTTGTGCTTTGTAAGCCTTCTTGTTTCACTGTTCTTAACTTCATTATTTCTGTGAAACGCTGTGGAGAGGTTTCTCCACCGAGGAGGTTCCATTTGATATTCAGATTTTCTGGGGCTTGATCTGCCGACGATCAAGGGATCGCCCACCTCACGGGCACGCCAAGGAGTAGGGGCAAGTTATCCCCGAACCTTGTAAACCCTCCTTGTTAGCGATCTTGTTTGTTACTTTAGTTTATTTTTGTTTTCTGCATTTCTGCATTCCTCTATTTCCATTTGTTTCCGCTGCTGTGCTACTAACCTTGAAGTGCAGAGAAACCCTAAAGTGAAAGAAGTTTGTGTCTGGCTATATTCACCCCCCCCCCTCTCTAGCCATCCAAATTCCAACAAGTGGTATCAGAGCTTGGGGCTCTATTCAAGCGGCTTAATAACCGAGAGCTAACAAAGATGGCCATGGGAAGAGAAGGTTTGAGCACTAGCCGACCTCCATTCTTTGACGGCTCAGATTTTCAATTTTGGAGGTCCAAGATGGAATTTTACTTGAAGACAAACATGAGTGTGTGGTTTGCTGTGAAGGAAAGTTTTTCCCATCCAAAGGATCATGAGGGAGAAGAACTTGAGTTTTCAAGGTGGTCGGCTGACCATATCAAAAAGGGAGAAGTCAATGCCAAAGCTATTGTTACCTTGCAATGTGGGATGAACAAAGACCAACTAATTAAAGTTGGTCCCTTTACAAGCGCAAAGGACCTTTGGAGTAAGCTTATCGAATTCCATGAAGGCACCCGGGACACAAGGATAGCCAAGAGGGACTTGTTCCTCAACCAAATCCAAAATCTCTCCATTAAGGAGAGTGAAACGGTAAGTGAACTTCACGGTAGATTCAAAGAGGTATTGAATGGTCTCCACTCCATTGATGAAAAGGTCGAGAACCGTGACCTTGTGAGGTATGTCCTAAAAGCCTTTCCAAGGAATGCCTTGTGGTCATCCATGGTGGATGCCTATAAGGTTTCCAAGGACTTGTCAATTATTAAGTTAGAGAATTTATTTTGTGAAATGGAGCTACACGAACTTGCTAACCAAAGCCCCAAAGAGAAAGGGATTGCTTTATTGGCAGGTGACCGAAAGAAGAAGTAGAGGAAAAAGGAAATGGAGGAGAAGAGCACTCACTGCCATATGGCCTTCATGGCCTTAGAAGAATCAACCGAGGAGAGTGACAACGAATCAAGAAGCTCCTCAACCGCGCCTTCATCATTTTCGGATGATGAAGAGGTAATCTCTCCTGAGTTAGATAAGTGCTATAGAACAATAGCTTGCATGACAAACATGCTTAAGAAATCTATGGCCAAAGTTAAATCTTTAAAATTAGAAGTAGAAAAATTGAAATCCTCTAAGGATGAGGAAATTGATAATTTGCATGTAGAAATGTTAGAGGATGAGAACAACTCTTTGAAGAGTGAAGTTGAGAGACTCAAGAGTGTTCTTGAGAAATTCTCAACTAGCTCTAAAACCCTAGACATGATCCTAAACTCCCAAAGGGCAGTTTACAACAAGGTCGGTAACTTAGATTATCAAAATTGTTTGGAACAAACATGAACATGATCTAGTAAGCAAAAATCTTCCTATGTGTGTCATAGAACATAGATGCATGCTAAAGAACAAGTATGGAGTTGAGTAGTTGAAGCAAACATGTTATAGACATACATTAAACTAATCAAAATTTAGAAATTTGATCATATGTTGATACTCCCTTGATACAAGCATGTTTTGGAATTTACTCATATATTGATGCTAATTTGATTCAAGCAAGCCAAAATTTTCTTGTATGCAATGATCTTATTGTTTGGGTTATTAACATTAATCTATGACATGCTGAGTTTGTTTAAGAACAAGATGAACACATGCTTTATGATGATCATTATAAGAATTTCACAAGGCATTACCAAACAAATAACATGAGTCTCAAAACTCACTGACATAGGGTTTTCTTTGAATCATGATTTAAACCTTGTATTTTGGGCAACTTGGGGAATAGGCTTTTAATACAAATTTGATTTCAATTAGTTGGAACAAACATATTATAGGCATGCAAACTGATCGAAATTTGGAAATCTAATCATGTGTTGATAATATGTTGATATAAGCATGTATTGAAAATTAGTATCATATTTTGATTTGAGGAATGACTTTTGGTTAAGTGAAACCCTTTAGGGCAAATGGGATTGAATCTAATTGAATTAGGATTTGGGAAAGGGTTTAGAGTTGAAGCAAACTCGTTTCTGAAACTGATCAGTTTCAGAAAACCTTCTGTATCAGACCTGAACGGTCCACCGACCGATCAGGACTCACCCTGATCGATCTGGTGACCGATCAGACCGATCAGATCAAGGAAATTCCCTGATTGGGTCAAACTTCTCAGTCCGATCTCCTCTCGTCGAATTGTATCAGTTTAATGATCATACTACAAACAAACATGGTACAATCCGATTACAATTGGAACATACTTGATCACACATTGGTACAGACCTGGTACTAAGGGAGTACAAGTTTGTACAAATTTGTTCGAGTAATAAAATATGGGTAAGAATTTTTAAGACCCTTGATTCTCAGAAATGTTTCTGAAACGTCAAGTGTTAAAATGAGGTATGGCTAATCATACTTGGAACGAAACTTAATTTGATACAAACTTATGTTGGAATGTTCAAATTCATAAGAAAGGGTTTGTTGAGTCATGACTCTTGCTCTTAATGTCGTGTTTCAGAAATTTTTCTGAAACGTCGAATATCAATCGAGTTTGCACCCCTGTTGTGGAATGTAAATTGTTAATGCAGTCTGGTCAGGAACGTATCAGAGTTTCAGAAATTTTTCTGAAATCTGATTGGTCCCCAGACTAATCAGAAATTCTTCTGTATCAAGTAATCAACGAACCTGATCGGTCACGGAGACCAATCAGGATTATTTGTTGGATACAGCTGCATTCCCTACTTGTCAAATGAAACATATAAATAGTTGACCATAATATAATTCTGTATATGATTGATAACCATCATTTTGTTGATTATTTTCGGCTCTAAAATCCATGTTTGATCCACATTTTATATGCTTAAGTTTGCAATTGTATTAGGTTTCATGTATTCCCTTCATTTTGGCTTTTAATTCTAATCTTTGTATATTTGGGATATTTTTGGCACTAAATTTGAATATCATTTTGTAGGCTTCAATTGATCATGGACCTAGATCAAATTGGGTCAGACTTGAGTCAGGATTGGATCCAGATCAAAAGGATCAAGCATCGGATTAATAGGAGCCGTCCATTCCAGAGAACGGCTAGATTTGAGCCATCGGTCAATTTCTGGTCGATCGAGTCCAAGATAGAATCAATCATGACCAGAGATCAAGATCTGAAAATTTCAACCAAATCAGAAGTGATCTGACCATTGGATCGAGCTCAAGATGTTCTAGACCATCCATTCAAGAAAAGGGAAGATCTGGACCATCCGCCAATGATCTGGTCAATCCGAGTTGGGGATAGGTAGATCAGGGCCATTGTTTGGGATCTGTGGAGTTTGGTTCAGATCTGAAGAGATTCGACCATTGGATGAAGCCAAATTGATCTCAGCCGTCCATTGCTTCCATCATCATATGACTGAACCCAAGGAATGAGCTGAGTTGTGGCTTGGTTGATTGAACCGAACACAAACTGACTGAACCAGAGGGCTGACTGAACCACAGAATTGGGCTGAATGGACCAAATGCTGGGCTGAACTCGAGTGCTGGCTTGGCTGAGCTGAACCTTAGCTGAAGCTGGCTTGGCTGATTCAAACCATGCGCAGCCAGAACAAAAGGGAGCAGTGACACGAAGGCTAGGGCATCGTTCGGCACACACACGCGACTCATCCTCTCCACCTTCACCGCCGGCGATCCACGTCCACCTTCATCGCCGCCGGCCGGTAGTCCATCTCCACCTCTTCTCTGTCGGGGTTCGAAGAGAAGAGAGTAAGGGTTCTCTTTCGGGGTTCGGAGAGAAGCCAGCCATCTCCACCGAAGCTTTTTCTCGAGTCGAGGGGTTCCCGACTCGATCAAGCTTTCATCGTCTTCACCGCTGGCGATCAATTCCTTTACAGCAGTTTCTTCATTTGCTTTTCTTTACAGCATTTCAATTTCAGCAGTTTTACATCAAATCCGAATTTCTTTCCAGCAATTACTTCTTAGCAACTTAGCTTTCATTTACAGCAATTCGATTTCAGTAGTTTTCATTTACAGCAATTCGATTTCAGTAGTTTTCCAATTCCAGCATCTTTTCTGATCCAATTCTTCAGCATTTCTTCTTCACAGGGTTCAATTCCGGCAGATTTTTCTTCATTCACAGCTTTACTTCTTCAGATCCAGTAGCCAGATTCATTTCATTACAGCACAGCTTTAATTCCCAGCAGTAGTTCTCCAATTCCAGAAGCTCTTCATCAGTTTCAATTCAGCAACTCTTCATCATTCCGTTTCAGCAGTTCATTTCTCTATAGAATTGTCTTCGGCAGTTCAATTCTCTCACAGAAGTTTGCAGCAGCTCATTAGAGTGGATTAACTGGTGGTTTAACTGTATTGTCAGTTGAAGATTGATCTTATTTGATGAATGTTATGTGTGGATGTTGAATATTTGTAGTTGATAGAACTTTTTCATATCAATTGGCACATACTTTAAGCCATTTAGATCATGCTCCATTCGTGTTTGATAAAATGCCCCTGAGAACAATTATTTCAGATTCTATTGTTATGAGATAGTTTGAATTGCTATGTGTTTGTGTTGGGACCGGGTGCATGTTGACATGGATGCGGGTTCGTAATTTTAAAATTAATTACGTGCAGCGGAAGGTTTAGCATAAATAATTTCTCAAATTATTTAACCACACATCTAAGCATGCAACCTTATCTTGTGTAAACATGATCATATATTTAAAATTTTGCAGAAACGTAAACTAATTTATTTGTTACCTCGCGTAACTCGAAGGAAGGGACGAGATCCAACCGTAAGCGTCCCTCGGAAGCTCCGCCTCTATTCACGTCCACGCCGAGTATCTTCGGGATGACTTCGCAAAGCCACGAGTTTCGTGCCGACAAGAACTACTAGATTCTCCAAAGGCACGACAAGAATACCAAGAGAGAGATGGGAAGACTAACCACCAAACGAAGAACAGAATCAAGATTCCGAGAAGGAAGGAGTTGCGCCCGCTTCTTCTTCTTCTTACGGCAGCTGTTTGGTGGCCAAGGGTGGCTGAAGCTCATGGCAGCAAGGGCCTCCTTTAGGGCCAGCGGCACTAAAGAAGGGAGAGGGAGAGAAGGAGAGAGAGAGAGGGCTTATTCCTAGATCTCTTAGATTAATTTCCAAGCCTTGGCTTGGTTCCTTTATATAGTGGCCTCTCAACCGCCAAGTCTCCTTTTTATGGAATAAATTTTCATAAGAAATTTATCATATAAATTTTTCTATGATTTATTCCATCATGCCAAGTTTTTATCATAATTTAATTTATGATAAAAACAACCATGTCTCCCTTTTCTTATAGAATAAATTTTCATAAGAAATTTATCATATAAATTTTTCTTATCATGAAAAATCAATTCATAATTGATTTTATAAAATAAAATAAACTATTCAAAGTTTATTTTAATTTCCATGAAAATAATAAACCAAACCTCGGTTTATAAAATTTATATTATCCATAATTTCATAAAACAAACCACATGGTTTGTTTTATTACTTGAACCAAACAATTTGGTTTTCCCTTCTGTTGTGGCCGGCCAAGCAAAGAGGGTGGGGACCCTCATTGGCCGGCCAAACCCAAGCCAAGACCTTATGAATTAAACTCATTTAATTCGTCCAATAAGTCTTCAAAAGACTTAGCAATTTTACGCTTTCGATGCGTCTCTGAAAAATTCAGATTCGATTTATCTCTCTTAATCGGAAAATCCAATTTTCAACTCGTTTTAAATCCCTCGGATTACTCGTAGTGCGTGTGACTAAATAGGCTTTCGATTTATGTTGGCCATCTATAATTAACCAATTATAGAACGATCATGAGTGGCACCTAGTAGTACATCATGATCCCCAATTAATCGAAAGATCAACGGTTGACCTCAGAAACAATTCTGAAACCCTTCAGCAGCTATAATGAATCGTGCCCCATTCCCTTCACCATCTTATACCCACTTGGTTTAGGACACGGTCTATGTGTGTCAGTCCCCACTAGGCTGACTACGTCACACCTAGCCCAAGTAATGTTTTTCTAGTCATACGGATTCTAATTACTCTCATGTATCTGAGAGATTCATACTCTGAACATGTGATGCTCTGGCCAGAGGCTTCGAGTAACAATCCGACGATAGGCCTTGGGTATACATCTCCTCGCAAGGAGTGGTGAATCCTTTGTAGGCTGTTCAAACATCTTTGGGCACTTCGGTTTATACCCAACCATCCTGGGTCCACACCTCCATGGAGATGCTTGCTTAAGATGTCAAAGTATAAGTCTTCATGACCAAGATGACTTAAACACCGCAAGTCAAAGGAACATCGCACTTAAGCTGCAGTAAGAACTTCATTGACATATCTATATGTAGATTACCATATGAAGTTTTACAGCCAGTCACTCCAATGAACTAGTTCCCTTAACTAGCATTCATGTTTATATCCGGACATCCCAATGTCACCAGCCAGTGAGAATCAACTGATTAGAGAATAACCCATGCTAGTCTCAACAGAATTGATAGTGTCCGTATTTATCAATTCATCGACTAGGGACAATTTCAATACTTCACAATTGCACATGTAGATATAATCACTAGTTGTGAATTCATCACAAATTCTCTCATGCTGTGAATTGTATTGCGGACATTCAGTAAATGAGTTTAAGATCTCAATCAAATACATAAACATGTATACTCAAATAGTGAATATTCATTTATTAAAATAAATTATTACAATCATAAGGCGATTGCCTTAGGACACTTCTCTCATATCACTAACAGTTTGATTGAGTGAATGTTTGTATTTGATGATCCTTTTCCATTTCAATTTGCACTTACTTGAAGAAATTTGTAACACCCAATAATTTTCATGAATAATTAGGAATTTTTCTAAATTTTTGGCAATTTTTCGGAATATAAGTGAAAAAAAATTAAGGGTCGAGCGAGGGATTGATCTCGCGACCACAGGGACAGGCAGGTCCTTAAGGGCGCCCAACTGACCAGAAGGGCAAGGGTATCAAGCACAAAGAAGGGAGGAGCGAAATTATGTTATAGGTGAGTTAGGCTTTTTCATGAAGAGGTATTTAAACCCCGCTTAAGTCGCGTGAAACCGCAGACTAGGGTTGGTGGCTGCGTGACAAGGAGAGGGCGAGGGGCTGCGAAACCAAAGGGAACTCAAGAGATCTCTTTCTCCTCCTTCTTCCTCTTGAGTAGAACATCTAGGGCTTCTTCCCTAGGGTCAAGGAGGGAGGAGATTTGCGCGAATAAAGGGAAGAGAAGGGCTACGTTGGGATTTAAACCATATTTAGTGAGTTTTCTTCAAAAAAGGGTAAGTAGATCACTCACCTGCAATAGGAGTAGTTTTCGTATGTAAGTTCTTGTTGTAGAACCATGTTTTATGATGCATGCTTTAAGATTATGGTTATCGTGTGTTTTAAGTTTTTAAAGATGCATGTTTTCTCATGATAGAAATTTAATTGGTTTAGATTTGGTATATGTAAGCTAAGCATGATAAGATTTAATTGTTGAAAAGTCCCAAAAATGAGGTTGGGATTAAGGGCACGCAAGGTGCTGGATGAAAGTCTCAAGTAAGAAAGGTAAAGGTGTTAAATGCAAAATTTATGCAAAAGTAAGATAGTTTGATACGTATAAGTATTATAGTAAGAAAGTATTTTATTTTCGGAAAGTGACATGTACCGGGCAAATGGAAGGCCCACAGAAAGTTAGAAAGAAGCTCTAATAAGGTGTGGTGGCTAGCTACCCCGCAACCTATTAGAGAAGCGCGCAATTGGTACATTGATACCATGGTACAATATCAAGGCCTAAAGAAAGTTAATTTCTATTTTCAAGTAAATAAGTATTCGTAAGTGTTTTCAGTTTTAAGTATGGTCTTTATTTCATATGTTAGCCTTGATACATTGCAAGCATGTTAAAGAGTAAGAGTAAAGAAGTTAGTGTTTGAATGTATGAGTACGTTAAGGTTGCAAATGATGTAATGCAAGTAATATTTTCAACATGATTGAGCATGATAAGTAGATGTAAGTTTTCCCATGTGCATGTATTTTGGAAGTAAGCATTCTTTGAAATGAGCATGTTTATTATCGATAGCATGGATTTGTGAGTTAGGATTTACTTACTAAGCATTGTGCTTATTAGTTGCATTTCCTTCTATTGCAGATAAAGGCAAAGAAAAAGCATAAGTTATGGAGGTGACCAGGACTTGCATTGATGCTCAGTGGCGGTGGAACCGTGGAAGAGATCCGTTGGGTTAAGGCTTAGAGGCAATTTCTGAAGTTTAGAAACTTGTGGTTTGGTGTTTTGGATTGGTAGAACGTAATGATTTTGTGTAAACTTTGCATAGGGACAAGGTTGAGTACAAAACTCTAGTATAACTTTAATATTTAATATTTTGTTTGGTAAAATGTGAACATTGTGTTTAACCTCCGCATAGAGTCAAAAGTTGATACAATCTTTAGCATGATTTCATATGGTTTGGTAGTCTTGTTAAATTCCGCAAAGATTCTAATTTCAAGTCATTAGATTTGTTTTGAGTTGCTAGGATGTTTATAAAACTAGCATAGAGTATAGAAATGGAGTTATGTCTTTGTATGTCTTGAAAGTATATGAATTGTGGATCTTTGGAAATGGTTTTCAGTTCTTGAAGTCAAGTAGTGGTAACCTAAGGCCAAGGTCTAAGGTGAAGTCAAAGGTTAAGGTGAAGTGAGTAAAGGTAAAGGTAGTAAAGAGCGACGATCCGGCTTAAGTATAGGGTAGAGAAGTCGGGTCGTCACAGAGTGGTATCAGAGCAAAGGTTCCACCCTTCCGCCACACTGACATCAAGCATCAATCCTGCCGCCTACCAAGTAAGAAGTTCATATGTTGTAGTTTTATATGCTTTTTATTATTGACTGCTAGTATCAGTAAGTGCATGATGATAGAAAAGTATATTGGTATTATTTTATGCTAATATGTGCAAGGAGATAATGAAGTAAGTTAGTAAGAGATAATGAGTTTTTATTTTCTTTACACTATAGAGTAAGAGAATGGCAAGAGGACGTCCCAGAATTGTCCGAAATGAGGAGCAAGCTCCTAGAGAACAAGAGTCCACAGAGTCAGTACCACCAACAGATCTTCAAGGAGTGGCAGCCCAGCTGCAGAGACAACTTGCCGAACAGCAACAAGTTATTGCTACCTTGATGGCTAATCAGCAGGCCACTCCTGCTACCACGCCAGTGGCGCAAGTAGTGGCACCAGTGGTGACAGAGACTCCCCCAGTACCTCTGGCAAGAGAAGTGAGACAGGAAGCATATCTGATCCAGTGGCAGAGATTGAAGCCCGAGAATTTTTCTGGCACAAGTGAACCATGGGATGCTCAGGCATGGTTCAAAACAGTGGAGAGTATAATGGAGTTACTGGACTGGCCTGAGGTGGAGAAGATAAAGTGCACATCCTTCTGCCTTACTGGAGATGTCAGGATGTGGTGGGAAAGAGTGAAGGCTAAGAGAAATGTGAATCAGATGACCTTGGCCAACTTTGAAGCAGAGTTCTTGGAGGAGTACTTTCATATGAAGGTAACAAACAAGCACTACGATGAATTCACTGAGTTCCGTCAAGGAGATCTATTTGTAGATGAAGCTGTGAAGAAGTTCAATCGACTAGCTCGCTTGTGCCCGGAGTTAGTTAGCACTGAAAAGGAAAGGGTCAGGTTGATGCTCAAGATGTTGAGGCCTCAGATAGCTTTGAATGTGGCCGGCAGTGGTAATAGACCACAGACTTCAGAAGAACTAGTAAGTAGTGCTTTGATCACTGAGCACTACTTGAATAGTATAAAGGTCACACGTGTGCAACAACAACAGGCATCAGGCCAGAAGTCCCAAGGGAATCCTCAGAACCAACAAAACTGGAAAGGGAATTCAGGCAAGAGGAAGCAGTGGGACCAGAAGACTTCTGAGGGCAACAAAGGGGGCTCGTCAAGCAAGCAGCTCAAGTATTCTCCTTGCCCAAAGTGTGGGAAGACACATCCTGGAGCATGTCGCCAGGGCATGAGCGGATGCCATATTTGCGGAGCAGAAGGGCATATGATGAAGGCTTGCCCTAACCGGTCGAGTGTTGGCGGGTGTTATATCTGTGGAGTAGTAGGGCACCTGGCCAAGGCGTGCCCTAAAGCAAAGCCGCCTCCACCACAGCTTCTTCAGTACGGGGGTGGACCTGCTCAGCTGCACCAGATGCAGCCAGTTATGGAGGGATCTTATTACAGTCAGGCGAGGATGGAAGCCCCACCAGCCACGACCAACGCCAGGGTTTTCGCCATCACCAGGGAAGAGGTGGCAAATGCTCCTAACATGGTCACAGGTCGAATACTCATCTCATCTCAATATGCTATTGTGTTATTCGATACTGGGGCAACCCATTCTTTTGTATCCATGCTTTTCTCTAAAAAGCTAGGGATCCCACCAGAAAGTTTGGGTCAGAAATTTTTAACAACCTTACCGTCAGGGGAAGTAATGGCCTCTACTCAGAGGCTAAGGGCAGTACCAATCTGGATTTCCAACCGAGAGCTCTATAGTGACTTGGTAGTCCTTGAGATGAAGGATTACGATGTCATTTTAGGGATGGACTTCTTGAGCAAGTATGGTGCTTCTATAGACTGCCGCAAGAGGAAAGTCAAGTTCACACCAGAAGCAGAACCTCCATTTGAGTTTATTGGAGACCCAAAGAGAAAGACAAAAAGGTTCTTATCTACCCTACAAGCTCAGAGAATGTTAGAGAAGGGGTGCTCTGGTTTTCTAGCTCATATAGTGGATGCAAGTCAAGGAGAAGGGTTGAAGAGAGAAGAAGTGAGGGTGGTCTGTGACTATCCTGAGGTGTTTCCTGAAGAGTTACCAGGACTCCCTCCCAATCGGGAAATTGAGTTTGAAATTGAGTTGGCCCCAGGAACCAACCCAATTTCGAAGGCACCTTATCGCATGGCGCCAGCAGAACTGAAAGAATTGCAAGAACAATTGCAAGAGCTGCTCGACAAGGGTTTCATCCGCCCTAGTCATTCACCTTGGGGAGCTCCTGTATTGTTCGTCAAGAAGAAAGATGGATCTATGCGAATGTGCATAGATTATCGAGCTTTGAATAAGGTAACCATCAAGAACAGATATCCTTTGCCAAGGATAGATGATTTATTTGATCAGCTGAAGGGAGCCACAGTGTTCTCCAAGATAGATCTGCGATCAGGTTACCATCAGCTCAGAGTGAAGGAGAGTGATGTGCCAAGGACTGCTTTCAGTACAAGATATGGGCACTATGAGTTTGTGGTCATGCCCTTTGGAGTGACAAACGCCCCTGCGACGTTTATGGATCTAATGAATAGAGTGTTCAAGGATTTTCTGGACAAGTTCGTCATTGTCTTTATTGATGATATCCTAGTGTATTCAAAGACTCAGGAAGAACATGCCGAACACCTGAAGATGGTATTGCAAACCTTACATCAGAAGGAGTTGTACGCCAAATTCTCAAAGTGTGAGTTTTGGCTTGATCAGGTGGCCTTCCTAGGCCACATCATTTCCAAGGAAGGTATTATGGTAGACCCAGCCAAGATTGAAGCAGTTAGTAACTGGAGTCGACCAAAGAATGCCAGTGAGATCAGAAGTTTTCTGGGTTTGGCAGGGTACTACAGAAGGTTTGTAGAGGACTTTTCAAAGATAGCTTCTCCACTTACAACCCTTACTAGAAAGAATAAGAAGTCTGAGGACTGTGAGCAGAGCTTCCTTGAGTTGAAGAAGAGACTGACCAGCGCTCCTATCCTTACAGTACCCGAAGGTGATAAGAGCTTTGATATATACAGTGATGCATCAAAGCTAGGACTTGGAGCAGTCCTTATGCAAGAAGGCAAAGTCATAGCTTATGCTTCCAGGCAACTCAAGGACAATGAAAAGAATTACCCCACTCATGATCTGGAGTTGGCAGCTGTAGTCTTTGCTCTAAAGATATGGAGGCATTACTTGTATGGAGTGCAGTGTAAGATTTATACAGATCACCAGAGTCTAAAATATTTCTTCACTCAGAAAGACCTCAATATGAGACAGCCAAGGTGGCTCGAGTTAGTGAAAGACTATGACTGTGAAATTCTTTACCACCCTGGTAAGGCAAATAGAGTAGCAGATGCACTGAGTAGAAAGACTTGTGCCACTTTGATGTCCTTATCATCATTGGCACCACCATTACAGAAGTAGATAGTAGATTATGGAGTGGAGATTATTGATGGGCAGCTAGCTCTATTGACACTAGAGTCGACTTTGCTTCAAGAGATACAGAAAGAGCAAGCTGAGGATTCTGATATCCAAAGGATCAAGCAGGAGATGCAAGAAGGAGAGAGTAAAGAGTTTAGAGTATCTGACAGTGGGATACTCTACTATGGTGACCGTTTATGCGTCCCCAATCATGAAGAGTTGAGAAAGAAGATTCTTGAAGAAGCCCATGGAACTCCCTACTCAATGCATCCTGGTTCCACTAAGATGTACCAGGATTTGAAAAGAAGATTTTGGTGGTCAGGGATGAAGAGAGACATAGCTAAGTATGTCAGCACCTGCCTGACATGTCAGAGAGTTAAAGCAGAACACCAGAGACCAGGAGGTGTCCTACAGCCCATTCAGATTCCAGAGTGGAAATGGGAAGACATAGCCATGGATTTCATAGTTGGTCTACCAAAGACAACTAATGGCTATGACGCTATTTGGGTGATAGTAGACAGATTGACCAAGTCTGCCCACTTCTTGGCAATCAGAGTGTCTTACTCGATTGAAAAGTTAGCCCAGTTATATGTGCAAGAAGTGATCCGACTACACGGAGTTCCGAAGACCATTATCTCTGATAGGGATGGTCGTTTCACTTCACACTTTTGGGAGTGCGTACAGACAGCACTAGGCACCAAACTGAAGTTTAGCACAGCTTTCCATCCCCAGACTGATGGACAGACAGAGAGAGTGAATCAAATTCTAGAAGATATGCTCAGAGCTTGTGCATTAGACTTCAAGGGCAGTTGGTGCAAGTATTTGTGTTTAGCTGAGTTTGCCTACAACAACAGTTATCAAGCTACTATTGGTATGGCACCCTAAAGCTCTTTATGGCAGGAGGTGTAGATCTCCCCTCTGTTGGTATGAAGGTAGTGAGAAGAAAGAAATGGGGTCCAGACTGATCTCATAGATGATACCACAGAAGCTATAAGGAGTATCCGCCAGAGAATAGAAACTGCTCAGAGTAGGCAGAAGAGTTATGCCGATGTACGCGTAGACCGTTAGAGTTTGAAGTTGGGGACAAGTTTTCCTCAAAGTAGCTCCTATGAAGGGTGTAATGAGATTTGGCAAGAAAGGCAAGCTAAGTCCTCGATACGTAGGACCCTACCAGTGACGAAAAGAGTTGGCAAGGTAGCTTATGAGTTGGAGCTACCTTCAGAGATGTCAGCAATACACAATGTTTCATGTCTCAATGTTGAAGAAGCACTCCAGATGCCAACCAAGTGATTAAGCCACAGATGGTACAAGTTCAGGAGGATCTCAGTTATGAAAGTCGACCTATTCAGATAATAGATCTAGCAGATAAGAAGTTGAGGAACAAAGTGGTACCACTAGTAAAAGTCTTATGGCTGAATCAAAAGTATGAAGAGGTAGCTTGGGAATCAGAAGATAGCATGAGGCAAAGGTATCCAGAGCTGTTTTAAGTTCGAGGACGAACTTTTTACAAGGTGAAGAGGATTGTAACACCCAATAATTTTCATGAATAAATTAGGAATTTTTCTGAATTTTTGGCAATTTTTCGGAATAAAAATGAAAAAAAAAAATTAAGGGTCGAGCGAGGGATTGATCTCGCGACCACAGGGACAGGTAGGTCCTTAAGGGCGCCCAGCTGACCAGAAGGGCAAGGGTATCAAGCACAAAAATGAGAGGAGCGAAATTATGTTATAGGTGAGTTAGGCTTTTTCATGAAGAGGTATTTAAACCCCGCTTAAGTCGCGTGAAACCGCAGACTAGGGTTGGTGGCTGCGCGACAAGGAGAGGGCGAGGGGCTGCGAAACCAAAGGGAACTCAAGAGATCTCTTTCTCCTCCTTCTTCCTCTTGAGTAGAACATCTAGGGCTTCTTCCCTAGGGTCAAGGAGGGAGGAGATTTGCGCGAAGAAAGGGAAGAGAAGGGCTACGTTGGGATTTAAACCATATTTAGTGAGTTTTCTTCAAGAAAGGGTAAGTAGATCACTCACCTGCAATAGGAGTAGTTTTCGTATGTAAGTTCTTGTTGTAGAACCATGTTTTATGATGCATGCTTTAAGATTATGGTTATCGTGTGTTTTAAGTTTTTAAAGATGCATGTTTTCTCATGATAGAAATTTAATTGGTTTAGATTTGGTGTATGTAAGCTAAGCATGATAAGATTTAATTTTTGAAAAGTCCAAAAATGAGGTTGGGATTAAGGGCACGCAAGGTGCTCGATGAAAGTCTCAAGTAAGAAAGGTAAAAGTGTTAAGTGCAAAATTTATGCAAAAGTAAGATAGTTTGATACGTATAAGTATTATAGTAAGAAAGTATTTTATTTTCGGAAAGTGACATGTACCGGGCAAATGGAAGGCCCACAGAAAGTTAGAAGAACTCTAATAAGGTGCGGTGGCTAGCTACCCCGCAACCTATTAGAGAAGCGCGCAATTGGTACATTGATACCATGGTACAATGTCAAGGCCTAAAGAAAGTTGATTACTATTTCAAGTAAATAAGTATTCGTAAGTGTTTTCAGTTTTAAGTATGTGCCTTTATTTCATATGTTAGCCTTGATACATTGCAAGCATGTTAAAGAGTAAGAGTAAGGAAGTTAGTGTTTGAATGTATGAGTACGTTAAGGTTGCAAATGATGTAATGCAAGTAATTTTTCAACATGATTGAGCATGATAAGTAGATGTAAGTTTTCCCATGTGCATGTATTTTGGAAGTAAGCATTCTTTGAAATGAGCATGTTTATTATCGATAGCATGGATTTGTGAGTTAGGATTTACTTACTAAGCAATTGGCTTATTAGTTGCATTTCCTTCTATTGCAGATAAAGGCAAAGAAAAGCATAAGTTATGGAGGTGACCAGGACTTGCATTGATGCTCAGTGGCGGTGGAACCGTGGAAGAGATCCTTGGGTTAAGGCTTAGAGGCAATTTTGAAGTTTAGAAACTTGTGGTTTGGTGTTTTGGATTGGTAGAACGTAATGATTTTGTGTAAACTTGCATAGGACAAGGTTGAGTACAAAACTCTAGTATAACTTTAATATTTAATATTTTGTTTGGTAAAATGTGAACATTGTGTTTAACCTCCGCATAGAGTCAAAAGTTGATACAATCTTTAGCATGATTTCATATGGTTTGGTAGTCTTGTTAAATTCCGCAAAGATTCTAATTTCAAGTCATTAGATTTGTTTTGAGTTGCTAGGATGTTTATAAAACTAGCATAGAGTATAGAAATGGAGTTATGTCTTTGTATGTCTTGAAAGTATATGAATTGTGGATCTTTGGAAATGGTTTTCAGTTCTTGAAGTCAAGTAGTGGTAACCTAAGGCCAAGGTCTAAGGTGAAGTCAAAGGTTAAGGTGAAGTGAGTAAAGGTAAAGGTAGTAAAGAGCGACGATCCGGCTTAAGTATAGGGTAGAGAAGTCGGGTCGTCACAGAGTGGTATCAGAGCAAAGGTTTCCACCCTTCCGCCACACTGACATCAAGCATCAATCCTGCCGCCTACCAAGTAAGAAGTTCATATGTTGTAGTTTTATATCTTTTTATTATTGACTGCTAGTATCAGTAAGTGCATGATGATAGAAAAGTATATTGGTATTATTTTATGCAATATGTGCAAGGAGATAATGAAGTAAGTTAGTAAGAGATAATGAGTTTTTATTTTCTTTACA
>JAGFNQ010000513.1:95985-145823 GCA_024364735.1 Boesenbergia rotunda
ACTGAAAAGGAAAGGGTCAGGTTGATGCTCAAGATGCTGAGGCCTCAGATAGCTTTAAATGTGGCTGGCAGTGGTAATAGACCACAGACTTCAGAAGAACTAGTAGTAGTGCTATAATCACTGAGCACTACTTGAATAGTATAAATGCCACACGTGTGCAATAACAACAGGCATCAGCCCAGAAGTCCCAAGGGAATCCTCAGAACCAACAAAACTGGAAAGGGAATTCAGGCAAGAGGAAGCAGTGGGACCAGAAGACTTCTGAGGGCAACAAAGGGGGCTCATCAAGCAAGCAACTCAAGTATTCTCCTTGCCCAAAGTGTGGGAAGACACATCCTGGAGCATGTCGCCAGGGCATGAGCGGATGCCATATTTGCGGAGCAGAAGGGCAATATGATGAAGGCTTTCCCTAACCAGTCGAGTGTTGGCGGGTGTTATATCTGTGGAGTAGTAGGGCACCTGGCCAAGGCGTGCCCTAAAGCAAAGCCGCCTCCACCACAGCTTCTTCAGTACGGGGTGGACCTGCTCAACTGCACCAGATGCAGCCAGTTATGGAGGGATCTTATTACAGTTAGGCGAGGATGGAAGCCCCACCAGCCACGACCAATGCCAGGGTTTTTGCCATCACCAAGGAAGAGGTAGCAAATGCTCCTAACATGGTCACAGGTCGAATACTCATCTCATCTCAATATGCTATTGTGTTATTCGATACTAGGGCAACCCATTCTTTTGTATCCATGCTTTTCTCTAAAAAGCTAGGGATCCCACCAGAAAGTTTGGGTCAGAAATTTTTAACAACCTTACCGTCAGGGGAAAGTAATGGCCTCTACTCGGAGGCTAAGGGCAGTACCAATCTGGATTTCCAACCGAGAACTCTATAGTGACTTGGTAGTCCTGAGATGAAGGATTACGATGTCATTTTAGGGATGGACTTCTTGAGCAAGTATAGTGCTTCTATAGACTGCCGCAAGAGGAAAGTCAAGTTCTCACCAGAAGGCCGAACCTCCATTTGAGTTTATTGGAGACCCAAAGAGAAAGACAGAAAGGTTCTTATATACCTTACAAGCTCAAAGAATGTTAGAGAAGGGGTGCTCTGGTTTTCTAGCTCATATAGTGGATGCAAGTCAAGGAGAAGGGTTGAAGAGAGAAGAAGTGAGGGTGGTCTGTGACTATCCTGAGGTGTTTCCTGAAGAGTTACCAGGACTCCCTCCCAATCGGGAAATTGAGTTTGAAATTGAGTTGGCCCCAGGAACCAACCCAATTTCGAAGGCACCTTATCGCATGGCGCCAGCAGAATTGAAAGAATTACAAGAACAATTGCAAGAGCTGCTTGACAAGGGTTTCATCCGCCCTAGTCATTCACCTTGGGGAGCTCCTGTACTGTTTGTCAAGAAGAAAGATGGATCTATGCGAATGTGCATAGATTATCGAGCTTTGAATAAGGTAACCATCAAGAACAGATATCCTTTGCCAAGGATAGATGATTTATTTGATCAGCTGAAGGGAGCCACAGTGTTCTCCAAGATAGATATGCGATCAGGTTACCATCAGCTCAGAGTGAAGGAGAGTGATGTGCCAAGGACTGCTTTCAGTACAAGATATGGGCACTATGAGTTTGTGGTCATGCCTTTGGAGTGACCAACGCCCCTGCGACGTTTATGGATCTAATGAATAGAGTGTTCAAGGACTTTCTTGACAAGTTCATCATTGTCTTCATTGATGATATCCTAGTGTATTCAAAGACTCAGGAAGAACATGAAGAACACCTGAAGATAGTGTTGCAGACCTTACACCAGAGGGAGCTGTATGCCAAACTCTCAAAGTGTGAGTTTTGGCTTGATCAGGTGGCATTCCTAGGCCACATTATTTCCAAGGAAGGTATTATGGTAGACCCAGCCAAGATTGAAGCAGTTAGTAACTGGAGTCAACCAAAGAATGCTAGTGAGATCAGAAGTTTTCTGGGTTTGGCAGGGTATTACAGAAGGTTTGTAGAGGACTTTTCAAAGATAGCTTCTCCATTTACAGCCCTTACTAGAAAGAATAAGAAGTATGAGTGGACTGAGGACTGTGAGCAGAGCTTCCTTGAGTTGAAGAAGAGACTGACCAGTGCTCCTATCCTTACAGTACCCGAAGGTGATAAGAGCTTTGATATATATAGTGATGCATCAAAGCTAGGACTTGGAGCAGTCCTTATGCAAGAAGGCAATGTCATAGCTTATGCTTCCAGGCAACTCAAGGACTATGAAAAGAATTACCCCACTCATGATCTGGAGTTAGCAGCTGTAGTCTTTGCTCTAAAGATATGGAGGCATTACTTGTATGGAGTGCAGTGTAAGATTTATACAGATCACCAGAGTTTGAAATTTTTCTTCACTCAGAAAGACCTCAATATGAGACAGCGATGATGGCTCGAGTTAGTGAAGGACTATGACTGTGAGATTCTTTACCACCCTGGTAAGGCAAATAGAGTACAGATGCACTGAGTAGAAAGACTTGTGCACTTTGATGTCCTTATCATCATTGGCACCACCATTACAGAAGGAGATAGTAGATTATGGAGTGGAGATTATTGATGGGCAGCTAGCTCTATTGACACTAGAGTCGACTTTGCTTGAAGAGATACAGAAAGAGCAAGCTGAGGATTCTGATATCCAAAAGATCAAGCAAGAGATGCAAGAAGGAGAGAGTAAAGAGTTTAGAGTATCTGACAGTGGATACTCTACTATGGTGACCGTTTGTGCGTCCCCAATCATGAAGAGCTGAGAAAGAAGATTCTTGAAGAAGCCCATGGAACTCCCTACTCAATGCATCCTGGTTCCACTAAGATGTACCAGGTTTGAAAAGAAGATTTGGGTGGTCAGGGATGAAGAGAGACATAGCTAAGTATGTCAGCTCCTGCCTGACATGTCAGAGAGTTAAAGCAGAACACCAGAGACTAGGAGGTGTCCTACAGCCCATTCAGATTCCAGAGTGGAAATGGGAAGGCATAGCCATGGATTTCATAGTTGGTCTACCAAAGACAACTAATGGCTATGACGCTATTTGGGTGATAGTAGACAGATTGACCAAGTCTGCCCACTTCTTGGCAATCAGAGTGTCTTACTCAATTGAAAAGTTAGCCCAGTTATATGTGCAGGAAGTGATCCGACTACACGGAGTTCCGAAGACCATTATCTCTGATAGGGATGATCGTTTCACTTCACACTTTTGGGAGTGCGTACAGACAGTGTTAGGCACCAAACTGAAATTCAGCACATCTTTTCATCCCCAGACTGATGGATAGACAGAGAGAGTGAATCAAGTTCTAGAAGATATGCTCAGAGCATGTGCATTAGACTTCAAGGGCAGTTGGTGCAAGTATTTGTGTTTAGCTGAGTTTGCCTACAACAACAGTTATCAGGCTACTATTGGTATGGTGCCCTACGAAGCTCTTTATAGCAGGAGGTGTAGATCTCCCCTCTGTTGGTATGAAGGTAGTGAGAAGAAAGAAATGGGGTCACTGACTGATCTCATAGATGATACCACAGAAGCTATAAAGAGTATCCGCCAGAGAATAGAAACTGCTCAGAGTAGGCAGAAGAGTTATGCCGATGTACGCCGTAGACCGTTAGAGTTTGAAGTTGGGGACACAGTTTTCCTCAAAGTAGCTCCTATGAAGGGTGTAATGAGATTTGGCAAGAAAGGCAAGCTAAGTCCTCGATACGTAGGACCCTACCCAGTGACGAAAAGAGTTGGCAAGATAGCTTATGAGTTGGAGCTACCTTCAGAGATGTTAGCAATACACAATGTATTTCATGTCTCAATGTTGAAGAAGCACATCCCAGATGCCAACCAAGTGATTGAGCCACAAATGGTACAAGTTCAGGAGGATCTCAGTTATGAAAGTCGACCTATTCAGATAATAGATCGAGCAGTTAAGAAAATGAGGAACAAAGAGGTACCACTAGTGAAAGTCTTATGGCTGAATCAGAAGCATGAAGAGGCAACTTGGGAATCAGAAGATAGCATGAGGCAAAGGTATCCAGAGTTGTTTTAAGTTCGAGGATGAACTTTTTACAAGGTGAGGAGGATTGTAACACCCAATAATTTTCATGAATAATTAGGAATTTTTCTGAATTATTGGCAAATTTTCGGAATAAAAATGGAAGAAAAAAAAAATTAAGGGTCGAGCGAAGGATTGAACTCGTGACCACAGGGACAGGCAGGTCCTTAAGGGCGCCCAGCTGACCAGAAGTGCAAGGGTATCAAGCACAGAAAAGGAAGGAGCGAAATTATGTTATAGGTGAGTTAGGCTTTTTCATGAAGAGGTATTTAAACCCCGCTTAAGTCGCGTGAAACCGCAGACTAGGGTTGGTGGCTACGCGACAAGGAGAGGGCGAGGGGCTGCGAAACCAAAGGGAACTCAAGAGATCTCTTTCTCCTCCTTTTTCCTCTTGAGTAGAACTTCTAGGGCTTCTTCCCTAGGGTCAAGGAGGGAGGAGATTTGTGCGAAGAAAGGGTAGATCACTCACCTGCAATAGGAGTAATTTTCGTATATAAGTTCTTGTTGTAGAACCATGTTTTATGATGCATGCTTTAAGATTATGGTTATCGGGTGTTTTAAGTTTTTAAAGATGCATGTTTTCTCATGATAGAATTTTAATTGGTTTAGATTTGGTGTATGTAAGCTAAGCATGATAAGATTTAATTTTTGAAAAGTCCCAAAAATGAGATTGGGATTAAGGGCACGCAAGGTGCTCGATGAAAGTCTCAAGTAAGAAAGGTAAAGGTGTTAAGTGCAAAATTTATGCAAAAGTAAGATAGTTTGATACGTATAAGTATTATAGTAAGAAAGTATTTTATTTTCGGAAAGTGACATGTACCGGGCAAATAGAAGGCCCACAGAAAGTTAGAAAGAAGCTCTAATAAGGTGCGGTGGCTAGCTACCCCGCAACCTATTAGAGAAGCGCGCAATTGGTACATTGATACCATGGTACAATGTCAAGGCCTAAAGAAAGTTGATTACTATTTTCAAGTAAATAAGTATTCGCAAGTGTTTTCAGTTTTAAGTATGTGCCTTTATTTCATATGTTAGCTTTGATACATTGCAAGCATGTTAAAGAGTAAGAGTAAGGAAGTTAGTGTTTGAATGTATTAGTACGTTAAGGTTGCAAATGATGTAATGCAAGTAATGTTTTCAACATGATTGAGCATGATAAGTAGATGTAAGTTTTCCCATGTGCATGTATTTTGGAAGTAAGCATTCTTTGAAATGAGCATGTTTATTATCGATAGCATGGATTTGTGAGTTAGGATTTACTTACTAAGCATTGTGCTTATTAGTTGCATTTCCTTCTATTGCAGATAAAGGCAAAGAAAAAGCATAAGTTATAGAGGTGACCAGGACTTGCATTGATGCTTAGTGGCAGTGGAACCGTGGAAAGATCTGTTGGGTTAAGGCTTAGAGGCAATTTCTGAAGTTTAGAAACTTGTGGTTTGGTGTTTTGGATTGGTAGAACGTAATGATTTTGTGTAAACTTTGCATAGAGACAAGGTTGAGTACAAAACTCTAGTATAGCTTTAATATTTAATATTTTGTTTGAAAAAATGTGAACATTGTGTTTAACCTCCGCATTGAGTCAAAAGTTGATACAATCTTTAGCATTATTTCATATGGTTTGGTAGTCTTGTTAAATTCCGCAAAGATTCTAATTTCAAGTCATTAGATTTGTTTTGAGTTGCTAGGATGTTTATAAAACTAGCATAGAGTATAGAAATAGAGTTATGTCTTTGTATGTCTTGAAAGTATATGAATTGTGGATCTTTGGAAATGGTTTTCAGTTCTTGAAGTCAAGTGTGGTAACCTAAGGCCAAGGTCTAAGGTGAAGTCAAAGGTTAAGGTGAAGTGAGTAAAGGTAAAGGTAATAAAGATCGGCGATCCAGCTTAGGTACAGTGTAGAGAAGTCGGGTCGTCACACTAGCAGTCCTTCGCTAGGACTTTGTACCCTGGCATTCCTTCGCCAGTGCCTAGCAGTCATTCGCTAGGACTTTTCCTGCACACTTGAGTAATATGTTAGATAACAAATAAGACTTAACTTTTGAACCCTTTTACCATTATCAAAACTCAGGTTTGACTTGGATGCTTTCTGCACCAACAATCTCCCCCTTTTTGATTTATGGCAACTCTGGTTCAAAAAGTTAAGTTTATCAAAGCATATAAAAATTACCTTTTGTTCCCTCCCCCTGGAAGGAATCTCCCCCTAGATTTTTCAAAAATTCATGGGGTTTTTGAAAATAGATTCTAAGTCTAAAGATGGTTTTAACATAGAAAATTTTAAGCTTTAAAGCTATATTTTTCCAAAATGATTTTCGTTGTGTACTTTGGAAAAAAAGATTTGACCACTTTGACAAATTTTGAAAACATTAAGTTTTAGAGTACTTAGTGAAGTTTGAAAAACTTAAGTGCTTCTGAAAACCTTAAGTACTTAGAAAAGTTTAAGTATTTGGAAAAGTTTTTGAGAAGCTTAAGTACTTAGAAAAGTTTTGAAAGACTTAAGTACTTAAAAAGTTTTTAAAGCTTTAAGTCTTTAGAAAAGTTTTGAAAAACTTAAGTACTTTGGAAAAGTTAAGTGCTTAGAAAAATTTTGAAAAACTTTAAGTACTTAGAAAATTTTGGAAAAACTTAAGTACTTAGAAAATTTTTGAAAAGCTTAAGTACTTAGAAAATTTTGAAAAACTTAAGTACTTTGAAAAACTTAGTACTTTTGAAAAACTTAATTAAGTACTTTGAAAAACTTAGTACTTTTGAACAACTTAATTAAATACTTTTTGAATAGAGTTTGAAATTTTGAAAAATAATTTAGAAAAAATTTTTAAACTTTCTCCTTTCCTATCTCTCCCCCTTTGCCATATATCAAACACAAATAAATATAGCAGAAACAGAATAATTAAATTGCATAAAGGAAAATAACTTGCATGATTTTGCTGTACTGAACTAATTCATGATGAGAATTGAATCAAATCAATTTCAATTTCCTCTTTTAGGGACCTATCTAACAATTAGCTACATACTAACTGTTATAAACAGTAGTTTTAAGTGTTCTGTTCAAGTTAAATTTTCTAAACTTGACACTTAACTTGATTATTGTGTAAGTTGTATTTAGTGCCCCAATTACTACAGATGCACTGACTTAAAGCATCTTGAATTAAGGCAAAGACCTAAGCATCTCAACCCTTTCTAGGTTATCAATCAAAAGTACCCTAAGGTGCTTGTGAGATGCTGGCTTCTAAATCTATAGGTGCATGCAGTTCTAGGGTTAGGGCCTAGGCTAAGTCCATTTGTGAAAAAGCCTTAGTTTTGAAGGGGGTAGTTTTAAAATAAAACTAAGTCGAAAAATATTTTAAAATTTTTCAAAACTAAGTTAAAATTTGATTTTGAAAACATTTAAAAAAATTTTAAAAACTGATTTTAAAAACATTTGAAAATTCTAAAGGCTGAAGTAGTAGAAAAACCAAAAAGCACAGTAAACCTATTCTACCAAGCATAATCCTAACAGAGATCAGATAATCAAACAACCAAGTAGTCAATTACATAAGTCCACTGGTAAGAGAACCAGCACAGTCATATAGGTCAAGCATGAGTCAACCCTACTAAGTAGGGGCAGTCAAATAGTCACTAGTACAATGCAGATCAAATCTAGGAAGAGGGTCCAGGATGATCAGAGGAGCCTGGCTGCCAGGATCTAAACATCGCCATCATCTCGTGATACTGTGCATCTCTGGTCTCCCTCTCAGCTCTAAGGGCACTCATATAGTCAGTGTAATAGCCTAGATTTGTCTCCATATCTTCAGCATGATTTGCCTCCTCTTCCTCTCGGAGGCTCTGGACATGTGTCTCTAGCCCTGTCACTCTCTCGTAGAGTGTCGGTGGAGGGGGCTCGTCTATGTGTGCTCGGGCCTCTGCTGCCAGATCTGCAACGTCAACGTCTACCTCCTCGTCTCCAAGTCAAAACCCCGGTGGCCGATACATCTATCCCAGCTAAAGAGAAGTTCCTAAACCCTATCTCATCAAAATCGGTCAGCTCGGATATCTCACCTACGGTAATGTCACGACCGTGGTGATGAAGGATGGAGGTGATGATGTGGCAGAAGGGAGTGCGCACTCGTCCCTGAGTGGTAACACTAGACGCGTGCAAAATAGTGTGAAACATGTGTAGTCCAATGTCAATGTCAAGATGATGGATCAGGGCATACAGAAGAAATGTATGAAAAGGTCGCATGGTCGCGACATCCCTAGAGGATAGTGGTAGAATGCAGCGGACCAGGACTCTGTACAGGGCGTAGTCCTGGGCCTGAAGCTCAACGGACTGAAATCGTCTAGCTACCGGGAGTCTAGCTTCCCTATAGAAATATGAGTGGAGAGTGTCTAGAGTAATGTGGGAGTAGGGAGCATCAAATGGAGGATCCCTAGGTGGATAGTAACAAAAGGTGGACTGGGAAGGTCGTAGTCCAAGAAATCGATTTAGTAAGGTTGGAGTGATAGATAAGGGTATCCCTTGAACCGTAGTGATAAACATGAGATCGTTCTGTCAAACTATGTTATTGTAGAATTCTGCACATAAAGATGTGTTAATGGAATGAGTGCAGAATACTAGATTATCAAGTTGATAAAAGTTTATGGCATTCATGGCTAAGGGACAAGATTGGGTAAAGAAATGTCTATTAAGATAGCTAGTTTTGATAGGCACGGGGGCCCGGAGTGTATAGGAAATGTCTTGTCATCATTTGACCATGGTTTGAAATGATTTGACTAGGGTTTGACTGCTTTGATCATGGTTTGACTGCTTTGACCATGGTTTGACTACTTTGACCATGGTTTGACTTATTGTTAGGTCAATGCTTTAAACAACAATCAACAACAATCAAGTTATGAATTCTGATTAAGTTGAATTTACTGTCTCACCTGATCTAGGGTTTTCAATCACGTTATCCTTATAGGTTTTGTGAGACAGGACTTTTTGAAAAACATAATTTATTTTGAAAGTCTTAAATAATTTTGAAAACAGTTGAATTTATTTAAAAAAAAATATTTAAGTCTACATGTAACTGAAAATTTGTGTTAGATTTAAATTTTACAAAGACTAATTTGAATTTGAATTTCAGAGATTGGCTTCCAGGTCTTGGCGAGGCACTAGGCCTTCTTTGGCCGTAACCATATTGGATCATCAACCCTTTCCTTAACAAAGCCTTTCAATGAAATTTCATTTTCAAAATTATTCTTTGAAAAATTCTGGTCTAACTAGTTTGCGTCTTGGATCGGTAGCTTCGGCTAGTTTTACCAGTCTAAAGAGGCCAAGTGTACTTGACCTTATTAGAATTGGTTTCCCTAACGTACTATCATCTCACCTCCTCCCAATACTATGTTGTCAATTTTCAGTTAAGTTGGTTTGGTCCTTAAACTAACCATTCCTAAATCTAAGCATGATAAATTGCAGAAATTAAAAAAACAAGCAACCAAGCAAATTGCAAGCAAGAATTGAATTTTATCTAATAATAACTATTGTTTTCAATTTGGCTCCCCCTGGACTATAGCCACGATAATGGTTTGGCAAGATGTGAATCTTGTCCTTGGGGATCCAATATTGATTTGATCCAGTTTGTTTGTTCAGACATAGTTTTGGTACCCATGCCTGAACTTTAGGTCTGGACTGGTTCAGTACAGCAAACTAGGATCTTTGTCGAGACTTGGTTCTATAACCTAGTCCGGATCGATTTAGAACCGATTTCTATTTTCCAAGAATCATGTCAAGATTCTTGGAACCAGAAGTGAATCGTTCTAAGGCTGATCTAAGATCCTTAACCTGAGTTTTCAGGGAGGAGTTCTCTTTCTCAAGTTTTTCAACTTGAGTAGAGGTTCCTTCTTGAACCTTCTCAGTTAAGGGTTTAGGGTCAGCTCCCTCTTTCAGGAGTTTTACTTCCTGTCGGAGGGATTCGATTCGGAGTTTGGCTTTCGCCAAATCTCGAGAAAAATAAGATATTAACTCATTTAATTGATATCTAGTAAATCCACTTACCTTGATTTCGCCGTCTTCTGAGAATGTCAGTCTGTCGTCGTCCTGTTCTGATTCTGACTCGGTCTCGACTTCTTCTGCGGCGGTTAGTGCGAGTAGGTTCGATTGTTGGACCTCTTCTTCTTCGGAGGAGGAGGACTCGTCCCACGTTGCTTGAAGTGTCTTCTTCTTCCTTCTATTCATTTTAGTCTCCTTCAGGTTCGGACATTCTATCTTGTAGTGACCTTTCTTCTTGCACTCGTAGCAGGTCACGTTGGGTTTGTTCTTTTCGTTTGCGGTTCAGCTGGTTCATCCTTTCTTCTACTGGCTCGTCGTTTGTTGGTTTGGTTCTTTAATTCCTTGTAGTAGTTTCTTGCCAGTCGAACCAGCTTAGGTCTATCTCCTTCTTCATCTTCTGAGTCTGAGTCTGAGTTAGACTCGGGTTCATGTTGAGACTTTTTCTTTGTTGTCCTTCCAGTTGTACCTGCAACAAAGGCAATACCTTTCTCGGCCAAATTGTAGTTAGTCTGTTCGTGTAACTCTAATTCAGAGAACAATTCATCTAATTTAACTTTTGAAAGGTTCCTTGAAACCTTGTATGCATCTACCATAGATGCCCACAAGGTGTTTCTAGGGAAAGCATTTAAGGCGTACCTTATTAAGTCACGATTTTCTACCTTGTGACCGATGGTGTGCAGTCCGTTCATCAGTTCCTGGATTTGGGCGTGAAGCTGAGCTGCTGTTTCGTTGTCGGTCATTTTAATTGTATACAGCTTGTTCAGGAGGAGATCCCTCTTGCTGATCCGAGTGTCTGATGTTCCTTCGTGCAGCTCGATCAGTTTCCCCCACAGCTCCTTGGCACTGTTGAAAGGGCCCACCCGGTTCAGCTCCTCTTTTGTTAAGCCGCATTGAAGGGTCTGGGTCGCCTTTGCATCCGCTTCAATTTTCCATTTCAGAGCGGTGTCCCACACTGTGTAGCTTTGAGGTACTCCTTCAGCATTTCTCGGAATCTCCAGTCCGGACTGGATGATTATCCACATGTCCACCTGAGTTTTCAAGTGGACCTCCATTCGACTTTTCCAGTAGGAAAAGTCTTCTCCACTGAAAAGAGGAGGTCTGGCTGTGCTGAATCCTTTTTGCATGGCCATTAGGTATTTTATCTGAAAAAGAGATAAGAGAAAGAAAAACTTTATCCCAAGACTTGGTCTTGGATTAGTAGTGCGGGATAAAGAAAATTAAATATCGAGGGATGTTGCACCAATCCTCGATCAACGAGAAGAAATTCAAACGAAAAAAGAATATTAGAAGAAATTCGAATAAAAAAAATATTAAAAGAAAAATTTAAAAAAAATCCAAATTTTTTTTCAAACTGATGGTTGCACCAAATTTAAACTTCCCTGCTCTGATACCACTAGTTGGATCGAGAGAAACGATAGAGGGGGGGGGTGAATATCGTTAAACGCTTTTCAGATAAAAACTAGAGCAAGTATGTAGCGGAATAAAAACAATCACGAACACAGTTGGTTTTACTTGGTTCGGAGCCTAGGTTGACTCCTACTCCAAGGCCCACGGTCGTTGACCGTTTACTGTGGGCAATTCTATATGTGCGCAATAATTCTTACAAAAAGATTACAGTAGTAGTATAACAGAAATGAAATGACAGTTCTTCGTTACCGACGTCCGATATGGGATGTTTCTCGGAGCAGAGGGACGTCGTCGGCGCTTGTGTGTCGAGTTAGGAGGTTTCTGGAGCAAAGCGCAGGAGCAGAAGAACGTAACAGCGTTGGAAGAAGTGTTGTTCTGAAGCCTTGGTTCGAGGGTCCTTTTATAGCACCTGGGGGCGCCCGGATCGTCGGGGGCGCCCCCCCACGTGTCAGTTGATCCAATTCCTTCTCGGTCAGCTCTGATCCTTAAAACTCGGGATCAAGCATTGACGGGGGCGCCCGCAACGCTGGGGTCTCCCGGGTTGACCGGGTCTCCTTCTTATCCGTTGGCTTCGAGGGGATCTGTTCTGTCAGCTTCACCTGGGGGCGCCCGGAGCGCTGGGGGCGCCCGGAGCGCTGGGGGCGCCCGGGAGCAGTGGGGGCGCCCGGGAGCACGGGGGCGCCCTGACCAATAGCTGCAGAAACAGTTCTTTTACTTCGACTGTTTTGTGTTCACCTTGGGGGCGCCCGGGACACTCCGGGCGCCCTACTCAGCTGTTGCCTCACTCCTTTGAGGCTCTCTGAGCTGCAGACACTCGTTCCTTCGATCCTACATCCAGGGTTAGTCCAAAACAACATAAAGTAATAATATTTAAGTTTTATACAGCCTTAGCTGTCTTGGTTCTGACTTTGGTCTCCAAAATGGAGCCCTAGGTCGAACCGACGCCTACTGTTCCCTCTCGACGGGGAACGCGTCCTCACCTACTCCTCTCGGGAGAATGTACCTGATGCCAACCGGCTCCTCCGGTTGGACTTTTGCCTAGCGGTCCTTCGCCAGGTCTTGGATACCAAGTTGTCCTTCGCCCGTTGCCTAGCATTCCTTCGCCAGGTCTTCAGTCCCAAGCTGTCCTTCGCCTAGTGCCTAGCAGTCCTTCGCTAGGGCTTCAGTCCCAAGCTGTCCTTCGCCTGGTGCCTAGCAGTCCTTCGCAAGGGCTTCAGTACTCTGGCATTCCTTCGCCAGTGCCTAGCAGTCTTTCGCTAGGACTTTTTACCCTGGCATTCCTTCGCCAGTGCCTAGCAGTCCTTCGCTAGGACTTTGTACCCTGACATTCCTTCTGTAACGACCCAGAAAATTCTCTCAATATTTTCTTTAAAATATTGATCATGTCTAGATAGATTTTCGAGGAACATAAAGATACTAGTATGAACCTTAGTATAATTATTCGTGATTATCCCATATAAATTAAGAAGTTAAGTACTAATGGGCCTTATGCGGGCTTTTCTAGTACCATGGTTATTAGGGGATTTTAGGTAGAATTTAATATAAATATAAATGGGTTTTAATTAGGAATATTAGCATGATCATGGGTGAATTTTAGGGGAATTTTTGGAAATAAGGAAAAAAATAAAAATAAAAATAAATTGAAAAATTAAGTGCATGCACCAAGGATTGAACCTTGGACCTAGTGTACAACCATGCATGTACTAACCAATTCACCTAGCAAGGGAGTGCTAGTAGAGAATGAAGTGGATTTTGGTTAAGACATAGGAAAAATGAAGAGTCAACAAGGGAAGAGACACCATGACTCTTCACTTGCCCACTTTATGGTGAATAAAAGAGGGGAATGGTAACTTACACCAAGGATAGTTATTCCTCTCATCTTCATCCACCAAGCCTCTCCTCTCATCCTTCTCCCTCCTTGCTAGCCGAAACCCATAGGTGGGTTTTCCCCTTGGGAAAAATTCACAAAAAGGTCTCTCTTCCAAGATCCAAGGCTTGTACAAGGTTACAAAGGCTAGGGGTGGTCAAGAGACAACAAGTGTAACGCACGCTTTTTTTTTTCTTTCTATTAAGCGGCGTTACGTTAACATACTTAGGGCATGTAAACATCATAAGGCAGCGGAATAACTTTAAAACTTACACGTACATGCCCTACTACCATTCTTAACATAATGACATGGAAACTCGACATTTTGACTTCATACTTAAACATCATATCATGTCGTACTTAACATCACATCATAGAGTTCCATAAGTCATTATTCAAGCATTCATAAGTGACTAAAATAAAGTTCTAGCATAAACGATAAACATAGGGTCCCTGGGCCAAGTCACTACCACACACATGCGTTCTTGCCCTTCCTGCTGCTTCCTCATTGTCCCCTTGAATGATCTGCGGTATAAGGAAATAAGACTATAAGCACACAGGCTTAGTAAGACTCTTTCCTACTCACAAAACCATTCGTCATTTCATAATGAGCACATGAAACATTAACATACTTGGTGATCTACTTAGAACATAACAACTTGAATCACTTATCATATATTTGACATGGCATGAACTTAAACATAAGTGAACATTCCTATCATGGCATATGAGACATGGTATAAACATATCATAATGAACATTTCAAGCATGGCATAATACATGGTATAAACATAACATGATAAACATTTCTAGCATGGCATAATACATGGTATAAACATAACATGATAAACATTTCTAGCATGGCATAATACATGATATAAACATAACATAATAAACATTTCTAGCATGGCATAAACCAACCTATATGGCATAAACATAAGCATACTTCCTATCATAACATATGAGCATCGTCTTAACATAATTATGACATAGATCAATTATTCTCATGCATCTTTCTTAACATGAAGAGTAATCATAAAATCTTATCAGCATAGCATAATGCATAACATGAATGAATGCATGAGTGGAATGCATATACATAAGGATGCTTAACTTTTAAAACATACTTTTAAATGCTTAAACATAATCATCATATCATTGGGGTCCCCGGCTTGTACCACATACATACATCATAGCGCGCATCCCTAGCAAGTCCGAGGTAGCGAGCCCCGACTTACTAGGGTAAGGACAGCATAGTCGATAGTCCCCGAACCGAGGCGTTCTTAAGGAGCCCATCCCTGTTGCACAGCTCCGGTAGTGCCAGAACCGTGGACAGCATAGTCGGTAGTCTAGAACCGGGGCGTTCTTAAGGTGTCCATCCCTTGGACCCATACTTCAGTCCGGTACAAGCCCATTCATAAAGTAAAATACTTTACATGTTTCATCATTCATAAGACATTCATAGCATAACCATGTTACATAAAGCATGACTTAACACATGCTTGTCCTTTCATTGTTCATACTTATTGCATAGCATCATGATGCCTGAAAGGCATGACCATTATCTTCATTCATAAACATGGTATGCATCTTTTTTTCCATAAACATGGCATGCATCTTTATTCATACAACATGGCATGCATCATTATTCATTCAACAGGGCATGCATCATTATTCATACAACATGGCATACATCTTTCTACATAAACATGGTATGCATACCTAAACATCATTCCTATTCCTCTTACTTGCATGATCATATCATAGAAGGTAAGCATTGCATCGAACATGACATGTTTTTCATAGATATTTATCCTACTACATAGAGCTTGTATAATCATGATACCTAAGGTAAACATTGCATTTCTTGCCTAAGCATGATATCTATCTCAAGCATGCATAAGTAGGATTTTCATAACATTCTACCTATCATTCAAATACATGACATAAACATAAGACATTCATAATAAACCCTAATAAGCATGGCATTCAATCATAACATACAACATAAACATGGTGCTTAAGGTTAAGGGTATAGGTAACATGACTTCTACCACATGCTTGGACCTATATATATATATATATATATATACTTCATGATAACATAAATCATCATTCATTGAATCCTAACTCCACCCCAAAACCCTAGATCCAAGGCTTGGTCGAAATCCATAAGGTGGAGTTCCATCCATTTCATAAACAAGTAAGTTAGCATAAAGTAAAGAACCAATCATACTTTATTTATAAGACCATGGGAGGCCATTAGGGCTCATAATTAGGGTTATCCCTAACCTTTAGCCCTCTTTCCTTGTGCTGGCCGAAACCCTACATGGCCATGGGTGCATGGAAAAATTCCATGAAAACCCCAATCAAACATTAAACACCAAACATACTCTACCATAAGGCCAATGGGACCCTTGCTTGAGGGAAGCCCTAACTTTTTGCCCTAGATCCCTATTTGGACGAAACTTATGGGGGTCACAAAGCCTTGTAAAAGTTCCCATAAGCCCCCTTCAATCTCCCTTATATCATGATAATACACGAAACACATGCTCGAGGGTTTAGATTCAACCCTACCCATGGATTAATTCATGTGATGGCCGAAACCCTAGGGGATCCTAGGGTACCCCAAAAATTCCCAAAAATTATATTTAATCTCTAAACATCATGAGGGCACATTAAAAAACATAATATAGATTTTTAGCATCATCATGGATTCAAAAACCCTAAGGCCGAAATCTATAGGGCCAAAATCATGGTTTCTTCAACATAAACCCCAAAACTAACTTTATATCATGCTAAAATGCTAAAAATCATAGAGAACTATTATACCACAGGTGAGGGAGTCTTACCTTGGTGGATCTTGATTTTTAGACCTTAAAAGAGAAGAAAATTGTAATTTCTTTGGACACTTGAACCCCCTTGCCTTTGTATCCTTGGAAAATCCTTAGATCTTGGTGATGAGACCTTCTTGTGGAGCTTTTCCAAGGGAGAACCACCCTTGTGGTGTTCGGCTAGGATGAGGGAGGAGGGAGGAAGAAAATGCAATTGATGGAAGGAAGAAGTAACTCCCAAACCCCCCTCTTTATAACCCATCAAGGAGGCAAATGAAGAGTCTCTTCATGACCCTTCATCTTCTTCTAAGCCTTAACCTATATTCACTTCATTTCCTCATAGAAATCCCTTGCTAGGTGAGTTGGTTAAAGCATACATGGTTGTACAAGAGGTCCAAGGTTCAATCCTTGGTCCATGCACTAATTTTTCTATTTTTTTTATTTATTTCCTATAAATTTCGAAAATCCTTTAAAAATTCCTCCATAATTATGTAAATATTTCTCATTAAAATTCCTTTATATTTCTATAAATTTTTACCTAAAATTCACCAATAATTATGGTACTAAAAGCCCATATAAGGCCCATTAGTGCCCTTTTTCCCAATTTAAATGAGAAAATATGGATTTTCTAGGCCAAAGTTCGCATTAATATTTCTAGATCCCTTAGAAAATTATCTAGGCATGCTTAATATTTTAAGAAAATATTAAAAGAATTTTTCTGGTCGTTACAACAAGATCTTCATCTTTCTCCCTATCTAAGGTCTATAACCAAGATAAACCAAGGTAAGACTCCCTCACCTGTGGTATAATAGTTCTCTTTGATGTTTATCATAATATGAAGTTTGGTTTGGGTTTGATGTTGAGAAAACCATGATTTGGACCCCTAAGACATTCGGCCACCATAGGTTTTGGGTCCAAGATGATGTTAAAAATGTCACTAATGCTTTCTAATGTTTTCTTATGATGAATATAGGTTAAAATATGATTTGGAGAATTTTTGGATTACCTTAGTACCCTTTAGGATTCGGCCAACACCATGATTTCATGGTTAGGGTTGGATTTAAACCTTCAAGTATGTACCTTGTGTATCTTTATGATACAAGGGAGGTTGAGGGTGATTTATGTGAAGTTTCACAAGGTCATGTAACCCTAAAGGTTTCGGCCAAGAAGGGTCCTAGGGCAAGGAGTTAGGGCTTACCTCAAGTAAGGGTTCCAATGGCTCCTATGGTATGGTATGGAAGGTGTTAGATGATAAATGGGGAATTTTATGAATTTACTCATGCACCCATGGCCCTTACATGTTTCGGCCAACCCCAAGAAGAAGGGCTAGGGGTTAGGGTTAACCCTAATCATGAGCCCTAATAGCTTCCTATGGCTTTATAAGTAATGTATGGTCTTTTCCTTATCTCATGCTACCTTATATATATCAATTGAATGATAGAACCCCTCCTTACAATTTTGGCCAAGCAACATGGTTAGGGTTTAGGAGGAGTTAGGGTTTCAACAATGATGGTTTATGGCTTATTATGATGTAAATATATAAGTTCAAGCATGTGGTAGAAACCATGTTACCTTTAACCCTAACCTTAGGTGTTATAGTTCATGTTTGATATGTTTATATTAGATGCCATGCTTAGTAGGGTTTATTTATGAACGTCTTATGTTCTATGTCATGCACTTAAATAGTACGTAGTATGTTTATAGGAGTCCTACCCATGCATGCTTGTGATAGATACTATACTTATGTATGTGATGCAATGTTTATCTTATGTATCATGATCATGAAAGTTAGATGAATTAGGAGAATGGTCTATGTAAATATGTCATGTTTTATGAATATAATGCAATGCTTACCTTATGTATCATGATCATGCAAGCTCTATGAATTAGGATGATGGTCTATGTAAACATGTCATATTCTATGAATACAATGCAATGCTTACCTTATGTACCATGATCATGCAAGCACTATGAACAAGAATGATGTTTATGTAAGCATGTCATGTTTATGAATGAAGATAATGCTTATGCCTTAGGGCATCATGATGCTATGCATTAAGTATGAACGATGAAAGGTCAAGTATGATTTATGTCATGCTTCATGTAACAAGGTTATGCTATGTTTAAATATGCTATGAATGTCCCATGAATAATGAAGCATGTGAAGTTATTTTACTTTATGAATGGGCTTGTACCGGACCGAAGTATGGGTCCAAGGGATGGGCACCTTAAGAACGCCCCGGTTCTGGACTACCGACTATGCTGTCCACGGTTCTGGGACTACCGAAGTTGTCCAACAGGGATGGGCACCTTAAGAACGCCCCGGTTCTGGACTACCGACTATGCTGTCCACGGTGTTTGGAATTACCGAAGTTGTTCCTACCCTAGTAGGTCGGGGCTCGCTACCTCGTATTTACTAGGGATGCACGCTTATGAAGTATGTATATGGTACAAGCCGGGGACCCCAATGATGTTATGATTATGTTTAAGTATTTAAAAGTATGATTTTAAAAGTTAAGCATCCTTATGTATATGCATTTGCCTCATGCATTCATTCATGTTATGCATTATGCCAGGATAGTAATGTTTTATGCTTATGTTTCATGTTAAGAATTATGCATGATAGTAAAAGTCTTATGTTTATGTTTATGTTAAGAAGATGCCCATATGCTATGCTAGAAATCATGTCATATTAAGTATATTTATGTTATGTTTATGCCATGTATCATGCCATGTTAAGTATATTTATGTTTATGTTTATGCCATGTATCATGCCATGTTAAGTATATTTATGTTTATGTTTATGCCATGTATCATGCCATGTTAAGTATATTTATGTTTATGTTTATGCAATGTATCATGCCATGTTAAGTATGTCTTATGTTTATATGTATGCCATGTATCATGCTATGTTAAGGATGGTTTATGTCTTATGCTTATGATTCATGCTAAGCACCAAGTTATGTTAATGTTTGGTGTGCTTATGTTTAAGTGACGAATGGTTTTAGTGAGTAGGAAAGAGTCTTACTAAGCCTATGCGCTTATAGTCTTATTTCCTTATACCGCAGATCAAGCAAGAGGACAATAGGGGAAGCAGCAGGAGGGACAAGAGTATGTGTGTGGTAGTGACTTGGCCAAGAAAAAGATATATTTACAAGTCTTATGCTAAAACTTTACGTTTGCTACTTATGTGCCTAATGGATGGCTTATGTGACTTCATGACATGATGATAAGTACGATGTTAATAATGCTAAGTTTCCATGTCACTATGTTAGGAAGGATAGCTAGGTGCATGTATGTGTAAGTTTTAAATTATTCCGCTGCAGTATGATGTTCACATGCCCTATGTAGGTTAGCGTAACGCCGCTTTATGAAAAAAAAAAGCGGGCGTTACACTTCGCCAGTGCCTAGCAGTCCTTCGCTAGGACTTTTCCTGCACACTTGAGTAATATGTTAGATAACAAATAAGACTTAACTTTTGAACCCTTTTGTCATTATCAAAACTCGGGTTCGACTTGGATGCTTTCTGCACCAACAGTCTTTTCTTGCTCTTGTAGGGATGAGGGTCTCTCCTCCCCCTCAACCCTTGATATTGATACTTCTTCTTCTTCTTCTGACGAGATGAATCCTTTTTT
Source organism: Boesenbergia rotunda (assembly GCA_024364735.1). Taxonomy (NCBI): domain Eukaryota; kingdom Viridiplantae; phylum Streptophyta; class Magnoliopsida; order Zingiberales; family Zingiberaceae; genus Boesenbergia; species Boesenbergia rotunda. The sequence continues at coordinate 115,775 of JAGFNQ010000513.1, forward strand.
ACTTGATTCCTCTACATCACTTGATAATTTTCCTTCTCTTTGGTCTTCTTGGACACTTGAGCTTATTTCATTGGGCTCTTCTTGCGTCGGGTTCTTATGTACTTCTTCCAATTTCGTCCATAACTCATAGACATTTTTATACTTCCCTACATTACTCAAGATATTAGTAGGCAAAATATTAACCATGATATTGACTACCTTTTCATTGGCCTTTGCTTGTTCTTGTTGCTCCTTGGTCCAATACTAAGGTTGGAGCTTCTTTCCATGCATGTCCTTGGGGGTCTCGAATGACACTTCTATCACCATTATGCACTCCCAATCCATGCCGAGCCACATCTTCATTCTAGCTTTCCAGTAATCAAAATCTTCATGCTCGTATGGTGTGGTGTGTTTATATCTTCCCCAAGCTTGTCTTCCATCATTCTTCTTCCTCTAGCGTGTGCTCCCTCGGCGGTTAGTCCGATCAAGAGCGGTCCTTCGCTCTGATACCAACTGATGGATCGCTTGGCGTGCTAGAGGGGGGGTGAATAGTACTTTTTCGGTCATTTCTCTACAAAGTCGTTAGAGCAGCGGAAACAATAATATGCAAAAGTATATAATAGAAAACAATGCTAACAACTTGATTTACTTAGTATCCACCCCGGACGAGTGACTAATCCAAGAATCCGTCAGTGGATCAACCCCCGGATAACCTCCGGCTAGATTTGTCTCTCCTTGTGGGTGGAGAAACCTCGCCACAACACTTCGGACGCTTCCTGATCACAAAAGAGTACTAACTCACTTTACCCAAGCGAGTTTCGTCAAGCGAGATAGTAGGAAACGAGCCCCTTTAAATAGGGCTCAAATCTGAAACAGCCGTTACCAGTCGACTGCCCCTGGGGCAGTCGACTGGTCCCACTTAGATTCGACCGTTACAGTACAACATTCGAATCTGCCAGCCTGTTCCAGCCTACACCAGTCGACTGCCCCTTAGCCAGTCGACTGGTCCATCCTAAGCCTAGGGTTTCACTCCCGAGTACAAGTCTCTCCGCACTCAAACCCTTCCGGCTTAGACCCTGAGTACAAACACTCATACTCAGACCCTCACAACCCAGTAGACTCTTCACCAGTAGCCTTGACTGTTGCTTTCACGCTCTCTTCATCTTCGGCCCTCGTCCCTCGGATGCGCACGCAAGCCTCCAGCTTGCCTCCATGCCACCCTTCATGTACGCCTCAAAGTCGGCGTCCCTCGACTCATCATCCCTGCTATCAAACGGTGCCTCGGATGACACGCAAGCCTCCATCTTGCCTCCATGCCATCCTTCGCCCGAAGACATCAACCAAGTCCATGTGTACCTATACACCTGCACACTCATGTACACATATGAGAACAACACAAATCCTAACTTAACCATATTGCCCACACATCAAAATATCATGATCCTCTAGATCATCTCAGGGCCGATTGCCCCAACAGTTTCAGCGTTTATCGGAACTTCAGTCGCACAGCACACAGAAGAAGAAACTGATTGTTTTCTTAGAATTGTTGTAATGAACTGCTGCACTCGACCCCTTTTTATAGTACTTTACTCAGACGCCTGAATGACCTCTCAGGCACCCTCACTGCAGCGTACCGGGCAGAAACTCTATCCGTTGTTCGGTCAAACTTTATCCTGGCCAGGCGCTTGAGTCCCTTTCAGGTGCCTGAGTGCCGACGTGGATCCTCCACTCAGCACTCGCCACGTAATTCAGACCGTTGTGCCAGCTCAGCCGCCCGCTGTCAGCTCTCAAGTTCCTAAGTCCCATTCAGACGCCCTAGTGAACTGCTATCTCTTTTTAGCTATAACAAGAGTCAATTCAAAACATATAATAATAAAATATATAATTAAGACATGTATAAATTATAGACAATGCTATCTTTGTCCTGACTTTCAAGTTTCACTCGAAACCCTAGGTCGGACCGACGCCTATTATTCCCTCACCGAGAAACGCATCCTCAACTACTCCTCTCAGGAGTCTGGAACCTCTGGTTGGACTTTTACTCGACTTTCGAGAACCCGGAACTCGACAATGTTCGACCTCGACCCGTCTCGACTCCTGTCCGCGATACCCGCTCGGCAAAGTCTTCTGCTCGATCCCCCTAGACCAAGTCTTCGTGCTTGGCTTCACTTATCAAGTCTTCGTTGCCCGATCTCCGACTAGGACTTCGTGTTCGGCTTCACTTGCCAAGTCTTCGTTGCCCGATCCCCGACCAGGACTTCGTAATCAACCCTGCAGGTCAAGACTTCTTGCCTATCTTACATAGAACTTTCCTGCAATCTCAGCAACTTCATTAGTACATCATGCCTGCTTAACTTGAATCCTTTGCCAATTATCAAAATAAGGTTCGATCTGGTGCTTCCAGCATCAATAGATTTCAGCTTCGAAAAGCTTGCTTTTGCTCAAAAATGGACCTTTCCAACTTACATACTTTTCCAGCATGCTCTGGATCTACAAAATCCTCAGGTTGTGTCATGTACACATCCTCAAGTAGATTCCCATTCAAGAATGCAGTTTTGACATCCATCTGCAAGATCTCATAATCATCGAAATAGCAAGCATGATCCGAATAGACTTAAGCATTGCAACTGGTGAAAAGGTTTCATCATAGTCGATATCATGAATCTGCTTGAAACCTTTAGCTACCAATCGCCCTTTATAGGTATGCATAAGACCATTCATGTCAGTCTTTCTCTTAATAACCCACTTACACTCAATGGTTTTAATCCCCTCAGGTGGATCATCCAAAGTTCATACTTGGTTAGTGTACATAGATTCCATTTCGGACCTCATGACCTCTAACCATTTCTCAGAATCTGGCCTCATCACAGTTTTTTGATAGGATGTAGGCTCATTCAACTCAACAAGCATAACACCGTCATGGTCAGACAAGAGAAATAAGTATCTCTCAGGCTAACAACGTATCCTATTAGATCTGAGAAGAGGTTGGTACACTTGAACAAGTTGTTGCTCCACAACTTCTTGTGCAATAATCTCATGATCCACAACACTTTGTGGTGCCTGTTCAATGTCTATCAAGGCCTCAGTACTATCTGCATCTTGAATTTCTTCAAGATGGATTTTACTCTCACTATTTCTTCTAGAGATAAACTCTCTAGAAAAACTCCATTTCTAGTGATAAACACTTTGCCTTGCGTGGGATTGAAAAAAATAACATCCCTTCGTTTCCTTAAGATATCCTACAAAATAACACTTATCTGATTTGAGTCCTAATTTCTCTAAGACTTGACGTCGAACATAAGCCTCACAACCCCAAATCTTCATAAAAGGCATCGTGAGACTCTTCCCAGTCCATATCGTATATGGTATCTTTATGACGGCTTTTGATGGTGTAACGCCCCAAAATTTCCATTTTTAATTCTTAAAGTCCTTAGAATTATTTAGAGATGATTTAGAAATATTCTAGATATTTTTAGGAATTTTTAGAGTATTTTTATGGAATTTTCCGAGTTCGTTTGGTATAAAAAAAAAGAAAAGGAAATGGAAAAATAATAAAAACCGGTTAAGGGCAGCCGGCGGTTCGAACCCGCGACCACACCGAAACAGCACAAGCGCCCAACCGGCTGGGCTAGGGGTATCAAGCACAGAAACGGATGGAGAGAAGGGTATTTAAGCGATAGTTAGGTTGATCCGACCCTTAAGTATAAATAGAAAATTTAAAGAGAGAAGTTGGGATTTTCTCTCAAAACCCTTTCGGCCAACACCTTGCGCCGACCCCTCTCCCTCTCCTCTCTTGTGCGCACGCCACACCAAGGCCTAGAGGGCCGGCCAAGGCTTTTCTCCAAGAGATAATCCTATATTTGGGATCCCCGCGACGAGAGGAACGCGTAGACGTGAAGAATTCTCCGAGATCTCAAGTTTCTCCCGAGCTCTAGACGTTAATCTTGGTTGTAAGTCCAAGATATCAATGTAAGTACTGCTCACCTGCAGTAAGAGGCGGTTTTTCCGCGAGAATTTCCTTTAAAAGTTTTAAAAAGAGCTATTTCCTTTTTGTTTAAGTTTTTGCATGTTATCTTAGTTCATTAATTGTTGTATGCTTATGTATAAGTTTATTCATGTACCCTATATGAGTTTAGGGTCTAAGAAAGCTATGAGAAAAGAAAAGAGAAGATAAAGATAAGAAAAGAAAAGGCCAAGGCCTTAAGAAATCCCCAAAAGTCAAGACTTAGGGATTTTAGCACGCAAGGTGCTCCAGAAAATGCCAAGGCATTTACAGATAAGAAAGAAAAGTAAGAAAAGCTATTTTATTTTATAAGGCCAGTACCCGGCGTCCAAGGGCGTCGTTAAAGAAATCCAGGTGTCCAATTCCAAGGTCTTGGCCCTGGTAGACCAAGGTCTGCTCTATTAGGATTGGTGGCTCGCTACCCCAACCTTTTAGGGAACGCGCATCAGATGGTACTTACGTCTTCAGTGGATCCAAGTGATTAGTATTTTCAAGTATATGCTTTAGCAAAGTTTTCGAAAATTTAAAGAGTTTTCAAAAAGTTAAAGAATAGCTAAAGTTTCAAGTTGAGCCAAGAAAAGTAAATTGAGATTTATTATAGCTTGAGTATGCATGTTTTGAGTTATACATGTTCTTAGTTTTCTTTCAAGCATATTAGTATCTCATATGATTTTCATATTGTTCTAGAAGCATGTTTGCACATTCGAGATTTTGTGAGCTAGATAGTACTTACTAAGCTTTTGCTTATAGATGCATTTCCTCTTATTGCAGATAAAGGTAAAGGCAAGCAATTCTGAAGGAAGACGACGAGGCGGTGCTGAGTAGAGTGTGTGTGGTGGCTGATTATGGAGAGATCCTTGAGACGAGACATTTTAGCTATTTGAATTGCCATGTTTAAGTTTATTCAAATTTCAAGTTCTTGCTTTATGGTGATTATGGAGTATTTGAGTTTTGGATAGTTTTATATGCTAAACTTCTTAGAGTAGAGATTCCATGTCATTTCCTTTAGCATATATATCCCCATGATTGCCTTGGATGAGTAAAAGTGTGAGTAGTTAGAGATATTGATACTTTGTTAAAGAAAAAGGTGTTTGTGCCAAGATAGTATCAATTTTCCTTTTGAATCGAGTTTTATTGCTTAAAAATGTTTAGAAAAGTTGTAATCACATTTCATAATGCATTAGCAAGATTGTAGAACTTATAGTTGATGTCAGGGATGCATAGGAGTCAAGATTGGTACAAACTCCATTGTTAAAGTTTAAACAAATTTGTTTAGTTTATTTTCTTTCATAAAAGTCCTAAAATCAAGTTTATGGATTCGTTTGATTGGTTAAATTGTTTGGGAAGTTGACATAGAGTATAGAAATGGTGTCGTAGTTTGATATGGCTCGAAATTGAAGGAATGGTGGACTTGGAAAGAAGGGCCGAAAACCTGTAAAACTGAATACAGCCGTATCAGTCGACTGCCACGTCACCAGTCGACTGGTACGGGCTGTTTAGGTTGAGTAAAGCTGTTTTCGATAAGTATAAATTATGAGATTTGAGAAGGAAGTGTAATATGGAATCATGCATGACTACTTAAGTTAGAATATCATTTTTAGACGAATTTAAAAGATTCAAAGAAAAGATTTCCGAAATTTTTAGTCATGTATAAAAGTTGAGAAGTAGAGGAAAGTAACGATCCGTCTAAAGGCAGTAAGAAGGCGGGTCGCTACAGATGGAGCTCGATAAAGTGTAAAAAGAGTCGTCTCTAGAGCGAATCCCTAGAAGGAAGTATGAAGATCTGTCTGACTCATCATCTTCGTACCATATCTAATAGAGTACAATTTCTCCGCTCGGACACACCATTCTATTGTGGTGTTCCAGGTGGAGTGGGTTGGGATATGATCCCACACTTAGCTAGATGGTCACAAAACTCTTGGCTAAGGTATTCACCACCTCGATCTGATCGATGTATCTTAATACTCTTGCCAAGTTGGTTTTGTACTTCACTCTTGAATTCTTTGAACTTTTCAAAGGATCCTGACTTGTGTTTCATGAGATATGCATAGCCGTATCTACTGATATCATCAGTGAAAGTGATGAAGTGCACTAATAGCCTCCTCTAGCAGCAACATTGAAAGCGCCACATACATCAATATGTATGAGTCCTAACAAGTTTATCGCTCTTTCGCTGTGCCCACTAAATGGAGTCTTGGTCATCTTGCCTAGAAGTCAAGAATCACATGTCTCATATGTTTCAAAATCAATTGAGTCCAATAATCCATCCTAATGGAGCTGGAATATACGACTTTCATTTATATGACTCAAGCGACAATGCTAGAGATATGTTTGATTCAAATCATTTGGTATGAACTGTTTGATACTTATGCTATAGATTGGGTTTTTTAAATCTAGAACATAGAGTCCATTCTTAAGTGGTGCACTATAATAGAACATGTCATTTAACATTATAGAACAACATTTGTCCTTTATGATAAATGAAAAGCCTTTCTTGTCCAAACAAGATACAGAAATTATGCTCTTAGTTAGTGCAAGTGCATAAAAGCACTTCCCTAGTTCTAAGATAAGCCAGTGGGCAAAGACAAGGAATATATTCCTACAGCTATAGTAGCAACTCTTGCGTCATTGCCTACTCGTAGATCCACTTCGCCCTTTGTCAATGATCTAGCTCTTCGAAGGCCCTGCACATTAGTACAAATGTGAGATGAGTGATCGGTATCTAATACCTAAGAAGAAGAAGTAGATAGATTAACTTCTATAACAAAAATACCTGAGGTTGAAGTCTCACTTCTTTTCTTCTTTACTTTCTTTAAGTAGACTATGCAGTTCCTCTTCCAATGTCCGGTCTCACTACAGTGGAAGCAGGTCCCTTCCTTAGGTACCCCGCCTTTGGCCTTCAGTGCAGTAGAGTTGACTTTATCATTGTCTTGGGTCTTACCCTTGCCCTTATTCTTTCATTTACCTTTTCCCTTTTATATCATCAGTACATTACTGGTCTTGGTTTTTTGAGATTGGGTTCAGCAGTTCTCAACATGCTGAGCATCTCAGGAAAAGACTTGTCAATTTCGTTCATATTATAGTTCATGACAAATTGTTTAATCATTCAAGGTTCTCGACATACCCAATCATCTTGAGTACATGAGTTCCTATAGGAGTTCCTTCTTGCATCTTACATGCAAATAGGGCCTTAGACACCTCAAACCTCTTGTGTCTAGTTTACCCTTAATATAGTTGTTTTAGGTGCTCAACCATATCATATGCATCCATGTTCTCATGTTGCTTCTGAAGCCTAGAGTTCATGGTGGCAAGCATGAGGCATGATACATCGAGTACTTCATCCTGATGCTTCTTGTAAACATCTTTTTCCACGCAAGTGACGGTAGTGGTGGGTACTTTTGGAAGAGGTTGCTCTAGGACGTATAGTTTACGTTCTTGCTTGAGGGCAATCCTCAAGTTTCTGTATTAGTCCAGGACATTAGCTCCGTTGAGCTCGTCCTTCTCAAGGACAGATCGCAGAGAGAGAGTATTTGACGTGTTAGACGACATGATGATCTACAACAGTAAAACACACAGAAATAAGTATCATATCTAGATCATTTAATTAGACCTTCAATTAAATGATACTCCCACTGAATCGTAGAGCTTTGGTAGGGGCTAGTCATGGATGTAAGCAAACTCAATTTGTCCACGCTAATAGCTCCAAACCAAATAGCGACCACATTCATGTGGGACAAGATCCATATTATACCTCATCTTGAGTTAACTTTGGCTAATCGCCCAAGACATAGTAGAATTAGGTAGACAATATTTTACCAATTACATCTTAAACAAAGGGTCAAGATCTACATTACACATCATCTTGAGTTAGCATTGGCTAATCACCCAAGTCTTAGTATAATTATTCTCTTACCCAACTTTCCCAACTTTTGGGATATATCTTTATGTTTCTCAATCTAATTGAGGTGACTTAGTTAAGTATCACCTAAAATTCGATAGCGGGACATCACAATTGTCCTCTCGTACTCTACCAAGATAAAATGTGTCGCTTTTGTTTGGCAAACCCAACAACAAATGATCGAGGTAGTAATGAGTACCAAATTTTGGTAGACATATCGAGTTGACTAATAAGATAAATGTTTATCTAATCATGCATCACACACACACATTGTATATATCAACATATAAGCAGTAAAACATGACATGGTTATGGCGCGTATACTATGATCCTCTCAAACCAATGAGAAAATTGATGGTCAACCTAGGGATAACATCTTCTCCAAGTGTACAGTCGTCATGTGTTGTCAGCATCATTCTTGTAACTTCATCCTTCAATGGACATTCCACTGCTCGTTTTGTACATTACAAATTACAAAAACTCGAGGCACATTTGAGTCTAAATCTATTTTACAACTAGAAAAATATAGATAAGGCACGACACACAGGTCATATTATGAATTACATTACAATATGCACACACACATACATCCAATCACATTGGAGTTAAGGTCATAACCATGCATTATATCTTCATTCACACATACTTTTGCGGGGGCATGGGGGCAGTGCCCTTGAAACAAAATTTCTTTCGTTGACTCCTTAAATGAGTCGCTGCCCTAGATCCATCAAAAGAGAATCCGAGACCCTTCTTGTTCCGTTGATGCATCCTTGCGACAAAAACGCATAATCATTTCATAACAAGCCGTGAATGATTTTTTTGTTCACAATAGACTAACGCAACTTCATCAACTTGAACACCAAAGGTTATAATATTTTGTCAAGAGCAATCGGACTATAGCATACTTTCATATGAATGATGATGCTATAACATTTTAGTTTGATCAACATAAACTTATGCTTGTCGACAAAATTATGCTCATACCATCAATACAACTCAACAAAATTATGTCCTACATCTATATCGCATATAAACAAAAATTTTGTACGATCTTTCGCAAGTGGCTCTGATATCACTATAGGAAATCTTGCGATATGATAATAAAATTTAGAGCGAAAAAAGGATCTCTCGAGCGATCCATGCGAAAGAAAACTCGTACAAAGTTCATCTATCTAATAGATCTATCTAAAGCGTAAACCTTTGGAGCGTGCCTTCGCTTATTCCGATCGTCTAAGGTATGCCGGATCTCTTACACGTTTAAGTGTTCATGCCTCTATGCGTATCCACATGAACACGATATCTTAACTTCAAAGAAGAACTACCTTAGTTGTGCTAGCAACTTGAGGTAGTTCACAAAAACACCAAAAACCCCAAAGATGGGTTTCGGCCAAAGAGGGAGAAGAGGTGGAAAAGAGGAAGAAATATGACTAAATCTCCTTCAAAATGCAAGAAGAACTCTTTTATATTCATATTATGAATATGAAATGTTTTTGTCTCTTTAGCTTCCCCACATTAAAGATAATGAAAGCCAATAAAACTAATGAAACACATGTTTTATATTTTTAACTATTCACCTTCTCTTCATCCAATGAAGAGAAAACTATTCATCTTCCTCTATTATTGATTCATTAATCATTTTAATGAATTAATATCTCATTCAAATATGATTGAGTCTAATCTAAATGAGTCTAACTCAAATTATACTCAATCTCATAATCCAATTGGATTTACTTGAGTCTAACTCAATTAATCCAATTTGGATCAAATCTTATTCAAACTACAATCAATTAATTTCCGAAGCATTGTGCCCTTAGTATGTGACCCAATAGGTTCTTGTAACATTGGCAATCTGTCTAAATCACTTTAGACACATACTCAATGAGCGACATCTAGCAATGCATCATTGCTAGCCAAGTGACGAGAAAGTTGAGATCCGTCTTAACCTCCGTGACTATGACAATGTATGACCTTGTCCTTCTATCCTCGATATCTAGATTGACCAATGAGACATAGATCGTGTCATCCTCGATATCAATCTTTGTGTTTCTTGATCTCCAAGTAGACACACTCAAATAAATGAGCTCAATATCTCATATTGACTCATTTGAGCATGACCATGCATTTTAATAGTCCTATTCAATCAAGAGACTCAAAAATATCAATCCCGTCATATGAGAGAGAGATATCCCATCTACATCACTCACATCCCTCCGCATAATTCATTACATACCCAGTGATTGTCTTTATAGTCCACTCTATTATGGGTGACATTTGACGATACCAAAGTACATCACTCCTTATGTAGAGAACCGTAGTGACTTCAGGTCTAAGGACTGTTCATATAAATAGTCACATGAGAAAGTTTATGTCACTCATATGACAATCTATGAAACTTTCTCATCGCGGGTCAATTTAGTACACATTCTCTAATATATCCTCATGTGTCAACTTGATATCACATATCCATGACTTGTGAGCTTAGGTCATCAATTGATCTAAATGCTAGTTTTCATGTATTAATATTGTCCCTGAATATTAATGCTTGACTAAGAATAATTTAGTGTAGTATTCTCTATATCATCTCACTATCGATTCAACTAATCGATATGATGTGATAAGAACCTACTACCCAAGGACATTATTATACTTAGTTATTTATCACAAATATAATATAAGTATAATAACCAAACTTTACCTTAATTAATAATAGAATATGATACAAAAGTCCCTAGTCAATCATCACATAATTGACTCTAAGGCTCCTACTAACATCAACATTTCAAACTCTTATCCGATGTCATTTGACTTTCTTCCAAGAATCTCGAATTTAGGTTGAGTAACTAATATTGTCGATGATGGATTGCTTGCCATTGTAATTGTAATAACTTGAAAAGTGATTTAAAAATAAATTTAAGAAGTTTAGGATCATTAATCTGTTATAATAAATCAAAACATATATATAAACTAATTAAGATATAATTATAATTTATATTTAAAATATTTAGATTTTAAAAGTTATGATTATTGAAATTAATAAATAAAAAATATATAAATTAGTAAAATAAAATTATCATAATATAAATTTGATTTATAAAAATTAATAAAATTTATTAGAATTTTTTAAATTTTAAATATAAATTTTTGAATAAAAATATGATTTATAATTAATAAATATGATTTTAAATATAAAATATTTAATAAGATTTATAATTAATAAAACTTATAAAAAAATTTATTTTTAAATATATTTTTGATATAATTTTTTGAGATAATTTAATTAGGATTTAGAGAAGCCAATTCAAAATTTCTATTTATTTGAGGAAATATTTAAATAAAATAAAATAAAAAATAAAAATAAAAAAATAAAAAAAATATAGCGCCAGTAGGCGCAGGATCGAGCCATGCCAGTGGCGCCAGACACATCGTGGGACGTGTTCGACAGCGCCGGAAGTGTCACCGGATACTTCTGGCATTGCCGGATGTCTCCGTTGATAAGTCTGGCGACGCCAGAAACGTCCTGTGACATGTCCAGGGCCACCGGAAGCCTCGCGGGACGTTTTTGACGGTGCTAGACGTGTCGCTGAAGCCATCTGACACCGTCGGAACAATCCTGCAATGCGTCGACACCACTGGAAGCATCCCACAACGCCGGAAACCATGGCAGACTGCAGATGAGGAGATACGCTGGAAAAATAAAAAAAATGAAACATAGCTATTGCTACGCACGATACCGAAGGAGGTAACGACGATGGCAGGAGGCAAATGAATAGACAAGTTAGGCTTTCAGGGTTTTTAAAACAAAAAAGGAAAATGATCCAGTTTTTACGTGATGCTCCGCGCGCCGCGTCGAAACGCCTGAGTCCTCTGTGCGGCGCCTACTGCCTAGACGGCTCTTCCGCCTAGCTTGACCGCAGAGGCCCAGCTCGGGACGGCCGATGGCCCTCAGGTTGATTCATTCTGCTGTCGATCATCACTCTCATTCCCTAATACTAACTTTTTAAACAAGTTCGAAACCCTTAATAGACCAGAAGGTTGATTCATTTGTCTGATAACTATTTAGTAAAAAGAAAGGAAAAAAAATCCCTGCTAGAGATCCATTTCCCTTAAGTGTAGTCAGTCCTCTGATTGCGCAGTAGGTGGCTGCGGTGCAAAAGCAGCATAAGAATCAAGTCGAGGTTTAACAATTTACTGCCGAAAGTCTCCAAAAGTTCAGAAGACGACTCTAGCTCTTTGTTTAATTTCAAAAGGAAAAACAAAAGAAAAAGGTCTTCTACTATACAGATGAAAGAGGTAACTAGCTAGGCCAGATCACGTTGTGGGGTGAGTTATAAGAGTTGACAGGACATGGAGGTTGGAAAAGGAGCAAAGCCGTCGGCTGTCCACATGCGTTGTACCTCTCGGTGATTGAGAGGAGGCTCTTTGTCTTCCACTATCGTATTTTTGGATCTGTTGGTTCTTCGGAGAATGAAATTATAGGTTTCTGTTGTTTTCATGTCTTGTCTCTCACTGAAAACAGTCTTTTTTTTTGTTAGAATATTGTTATCGAACAATTTAATCTATTAACTTCTATTCAATAATTTTACTAAATAGTTTTATTCTTAACATGTACAGTAACTGACCCATGCCCTCGAATAGAAAGTAGGATTAGTTCTGAATCATATAAAACTAAGTGTTTGCATTATTAGAGTTTTTTATGACTATTTTATATTTTTGCTCTGTAACTAATTCTGTTGATGAATTTAAGTGTGTGTGACTTCATCTCTGGGCTATTCACTCCTTCAAGCCTCTATGATTGATCCAATAAGTAATATCAAAGCATAACACCCTGGAAGAGCTAACTACAAAAGAAGCTAGCTCAATCATCATATGGCAATGCAAAAGAGGTTTAGCACTATATTGTTGGATCTGGGATGGCTAGAGAGGAGGGGGGGTGTGAATAGCCACCCACTTAAAACTCACTTCGATCTTTCTGCACTTAGGTTAGCAGCGGAAAAATACAGAACAGAAAGAAACAAACTGAAAGAGAGCAAACGCTAACGAAGAGATTTACAAAGTTCGGGCATAACTTGCCCCTACTCCTTGGCGTGCCCGTGAGGTGGGCGATCCCTTGATTGTTGGCAGATCAAGCCCCGGAATGAACCGGATATGAAAATATCCTTCTCGGTGGAGTAACCTCTCCACAGACAGTCTCAGACAGATATCAGAGTAAGTACAGAGATTTCGAGAAGAAACTTACAGATCAATCGCAAGCACAGAGGACACGAAGAAGAAGCTTACAGACAGAGCACAACACAACACACAACTCTAACACAAGAACCTTCATTCAACTCTTCGTTCTCATTGTGTCTGCTTGATTTCCGATCGATTTCAAAATTACTTGTCTCTGCTTTGCCAGCCTCCTTAAGCTTTCATTCAGCTCATCACCAGGCGCGTCAGCACCCACTGAACTACATCTTCGTCACCACTGACCCACTGACCTCCACTGAGCACTCAGTCCACTGAAGACCTCTTCAGTTGAGCCTCAGGTCAGTTGTCATCCACCAGAAGTCGTTGATGTTGGAACTCGGATGGCTAGAGAGGGGGGGTGAATATAGCCAAACACTTGAACTTTAACACTTATCGATTTTTCTGCAACTCATATGTTAGTCACATAGCGGAAGCACAAGAAAATAGAGTTTGTAGAAATGAAACCCCTAAGCTATGAGCAAACACAAGAACGCTAACAAGAGGATTTACAAGGTTCGGGGATAACTTGCCCTTACTCCTTGGCGTGCCCTTAAGGTGGGCGATCCCTTGATCGTCGACAGATCAAGCCCCGGTGAACACCAGATAAAATGCAACCTCCTTCTCGATGGAGTAACCTCTCCACAGCGTTTCAACAGAGATATAGTTTTAAGCACAATGAAACACAAGAAAGATCTTACTCAGCACTTAGGACAGCCAAGAACACAAGCAGTGCTTCACTCGAGCTCCACCCAGCGACGATCTCACGCAAGAACTCCCTTCTTCGTGTCTTCTCGCTGATGGACTCACCAAGCCTCTTGTTTCTTCCTCCAAGTGCTTATGTAAGGGATGGTTGCTTCAAAGATTGCAGCTGCTTGCTCAAGAACGATGGAACAGCAGAGAACACAAGCATGCAGCGTTACTGATCAGAGTTTTGCCGTTCGCGTTGTGGAGACTTGTTCGCCCAAGCGCTTAAGTCTCCTCCACTCAGCTCTAGGTCACCACCTCACTGCAGCCTCCGACTGCTCTCCTGCAACCACCAGCCACTACTGAGCTCTTCTTGACTCCCTGAGCCTCCCTCAAACCAGCCCCAGTCAGCAGCTCCAGCCAGCGCCAGTGTCCGTTGCAACCTGAGATGGAAAACGGACAAACCTGCTCTAAGGAAAGGCCTCCATTAACTCTCCTTGAGTGTTTGAATCCTTCCCTGTCACCTGCAGCTTAATCAGAGCATTAGCATAGCATATCAAGCAGAAAATCGAGTATCAGAGGTCAAGCGCAGTGAATCAGATACGTTCAGATGCGATCAGAGCGTCTGACAGTGCAATTTGAATTAAAGTGATCGGTCACCGGACCGATCAGACAGCCTCCTGATCGGTCACCGGACCGATCAGACAGCCTCCTGATCGGTCACCAGACCGATCAGGATGGGTTCAGACCGATCAGGCTCCGTCCTGATCGGTCCCCAACGCTCAATCAGAAATCGCGATTTCTCTGGGACTCTCCTGGACTGATCACCAGACCGATCCCAGGTTGTGGATCGATCACCAGACCGATCCACCCCTTTGCCGGGCCATTTCTGAGCTTCGCAGTCCAACCCTCCTGATCGGTCACCGGACCGATCAGAGAGCCTCCTGATCGGTCACCAGACTGATCAGGTCATGATCAGACCGATCAGGCTTCGTCCTGATCTGTCATAGTGAGGAACTCGCGACGTTTGATCGTTCTCTAGAACGATCTGCACAGTGATCCAGATCGATCACCAGACCAATCAGGAGCAGATCAGCATGGGAACTCAACCTCACTGTGTGCTCCCTGATCGATCACCAGACCTATCAGGAGCCAAGCAGTGGGTGAAACGCATACTCCCTGATCGGTCACCAGACCGATCAGTCATCACTGGATCGGTCACCAGACCGATCCACAAAGAAGCACCGTGCCAACTCCCTGATCGGTCACCAGACCGATCCAGGGGCTCCAACTTAGCCCTCCAAGCTAGGACCTGACCCTCCAAGCCAGGATTTTTCACCTAACCCTCCAAGTTGGGACTTTTCACCTAACCCTCCAAGTTAGGACTTTTCACCTAGTGACGAGCCCAAACTATGTGTCACGAATGTGGGTCCATCAAATTTAAATATATAAATGAATGCTGGAAACCCTTTTTACAATCAAAAGCATGAAAATGTAATATAGGGGCCACAGGTCGTATTTTTCTCGGGGCTAGTTGACGTTGTGCGATTCGTACTTGTATTTAGGTGTCGTGATTGTTTTTGGGTTTCGAAGGTGATTGGGTTTTGGATTG
Organism: Boesenbergia rotunda; assembly: GCA_024364735.1. NCBI lineage: Eukaryota > Viridiplantae > Streptophyta > Magnoliopsida > Zingiberales > Zingiberaceae > Boesenbergia > Boesenbergia rotunda. Next base: position 131,177 of record JAGFNQ010000513.1, read on the forward strand.
CAAATGACAATGAAATTGCAATTAAAATACAGGAAACTTAGCTAATAAGCTAACCAAGTGATAGCAATCAATGACTCAATCAATGGGCAATTTGTCTAATGAATTCAACCTTGTAAATTTGGAAGTCAAAAATGTTATCTAATCAAATCTGATTTCGACTAGCACCAATGGAAAGAACGTCTTCAGGAATTACACATCTAAACAAATCAAATGCAAATCATTTTATAACCAAACAGCTACAAACTTAATGCCAAGCCTCTACTTGATACAAAAGTGTAAAATTAAAGCACTAGGCACGCAAAGGAGAGGAAACTGATGTATTGCAGTTAATTCCAAATGAAACTCTATTAACTGATGCAAACCAATTGGAATTTAAGCTGGCTGTAATGTTCAGAATTTATCAACAGCAGAAATGAAAGAATCTTTCAGATTTGAATGTTGAATCTGGCAGAAATTGAGGCTGACATGAATGCAGAAATTTCCCATGCAGAGACACAGATTCAGTACCAATTTGTTAATGCATTAAAACTGATGCTTAGAATTCAGATGGATCAATTCAGGACTGTAGTGGAAACTTGGCACAAACGAAACTGTCATGGCAGAAATGAATCCACAGAAATTCACTTTCACGCAAAGAAGAAATCAGAAATCACTTGATATGAGGTTCAAATCTTGATACTCAACATGGAAAAGCTGAACACATCACTGAATTTATATCTAAACGAAAAGCAGAATCAATTTGCTGAAAGTATAGCTTGCTAGGTGCAGAAACGCTCAGGATAAACAAGCTGAATCTGAAACAACTTGTGCAGGAAATGAAAATGCAGAATTGAGTGTTTCAGAATTTGCAGAATTTGCAGAATTGAAATCGGCTCAAACAAGCTACTGCTGTGAAACAATTGGAGGTTAAGCAAACAATTAAAATGCAAACATTCAAAAGCAAATAAATGTGAAGAAAGGGGGTTTGATACGCATGAACAGGACTTAGGAAACTGATACGCAAGAAAGGAAATTGGCACGCGACAGGGAATTATAAAAGAAGCTGAAATTTAGTCCAACTAATCACTAACAAGCAATCTATCTCCTACCATTGCAAAATTAAAACTAATTGAGCAGATACAATTAAGAAAACGAAACTAAAATTTCTGATGCAAAGACAGTAACTCAACAAAATGCAGAAATGAAGATTACAGCTAAGAAAACGAGATTAACCAAGCTTCAATCCCTCATTTCAGCTCACAAATCCTTGCTGTCACTCAAGGATGAGCTTTCAATTAAGATAGAAGCAATCCATACAAGAAAACTACAGCAACTAAGTAAATTCAATAATGAACTACGGCTTAAATTGAAATTTCGGCTAACAACTGAAAACTCGCCAATTAAGCTAAACCCTCAATCCAAATCCTTGCTGTCACTCAAGGATGAGCTCGAATTGAGGTGGTCACGCCTCCAAACGAAGAAATTGAAGAATCGATGAAGAAAATCGCTAAACTACTGAAGGAGACGAGCTGCGGTGAGGAAGATGCGACGCTGAGAAATGTGGCTGCGTTTTGATTAAATAGGAACAAATCGACGGCTCAGATTGATCGGAGGAGATCCAACGGTAGATCTTGGTCTGATTTGAGCCAAACTTTTATGATGATGATCTGGGGTCAGGATCTGCCTCGTGGTAGCTCGGATCCTCCAGATATGCAACGGATGGTCCAGATCGACTCAATCTGTGAATGGACGCTCTAGAGCCCTCCTTGCTTGATCCAACGGTTGATTTAGCTCTGATTGGGATGAAACCTTCAAATCTTGATCATAGAGCCTGATCAACCCTAACCCTAGCTCGGATTGCTTCAGATCATCCCGGATGGCTCAGATCTAGCCGCTCTTGAATCGGACGGCCCGGATTAATCGTAGGCTTGATAATTCGATCCGGTTCACATCCGACTCAGGTTTGACCCAATATGCCCTAGGTCCAGGATCCTTTCATGCCTACAAAAATATATCAGAAAATTAGTGGCCAAATAATCCAAAAATTGTGTAATTTTGCAATTAAGTCCAAAATAAGAGGAAATCCTAAAACCTAGGGTAAAATCATAATTAAGCAATAAAAACATGGGTCAAACATGGATTTTAGCAATTAAAATAATCATAAAATGGTGCTTATCACCTAGCCCTCCAAGCTAGGACTTGTCAACCAACCCTTCCGAATTAGGATTTTTCACCACCTAGCCCTCCAAGCTAGGATTTGTCACACCTAACCCTCCAGGTCAGGACTTTTCACCACCTAGCCATCCAAGCTAGGATTTTCCAATCACTCCGTGCCTAATCCCCGATTAGGACTAAACCATAATCATAATCATCAACCTAAACTAAAATCGATGTCAACACCAAAACAACAATCAGGGTAAGACTGCATCAACAGTTGAATCCTACAAACAGATAACAAACAAACCTGCCGTAGCGAAAGTCGCCATTGACCCTCCTTCTTGGTTTGAATCATCTCTGTATCATCTGCACACTCAACAACTAATTAGCGAAGCAAATCAACCATATCAGAAAGAAATCAGCAGGAGATCAGAAGCAATCAGAGGTTTGACAGTAATTCAAATTAAAGTTCTGAGGTGCTGATCAGTCACCCAGACCGATCAGGCACCCTACTGACTGATCAGACTCGACTCTGATCGATTAGTGAATTTCTGATCGGTCTCACTGACCGATCAGAGACAGTGGATCGGTCACCAGACCAATCCTCAAACCTACTATGAATTCCAGATGATTTCCAGCAATACACTGATCGGCACTGACCGATGAACATGTGGCTGGAATTTCTAGCCACAACCAACATAACAACCTGATCAGTCACTTGACCGATCAGGTCAAGGCCTGATCGGTCAAGCTGACTGATCAGGCTTGAGCCTGACCGATCAGGCTCCTGCCTGATCGGTCCAGGCAAGAACTGATTGGTCACACTGACCGATCAGAGTCTCCACAGAATCTTCTGATCATCTATGCTGATCGGTCAACTGAACGATCAGCCAACATTCTGTGACCACACAGAATGTTTTTGATATGTTTTTGATCGGTCACCAGACCGATCAGACATCCTGGATCGGTCACCAGACCGATCTACTTTCAAGGAGTTCGTGCGAACTCCCTGATCGGACAGCAGATCGATCTAGCTCCGATCATTTCGACCCTAGTCCAGAGAACAGGATCCCTTGCCTTCACTGACTCAGTTTGGTCCCGGAGAACGAGCTCTCGAGCCCTCTCTGACCAGTACACTCAATGCTCAGTCCCCCGGACCAAGAGTTCATGCCCAGCTTCACTCACCGGGACTTAGTCCAACCTAGCTTCACTCACTAGGATTTCCTTCACCTAGCTTCCCTTGCTAGGACCCGGCATCACTCACTAGGATTTCATTCACCTAGCTTCCCTCACTAGGACTCGGCTTCACTCTCCAGGGTTTCCTTTGTTGGATCGAGAGAAACGATAGAGGGGGGGGTGAATATCGTAAAACGTTCGGATTAAAGTTAGAGCAATTATGCAGCGGAAATTTAAATCAAACACACGCAAACACCAAGTTGTTTACTTGGTTCAGAGTCGCGGTCGGCTCCTACTCCAAGGCTCACGGTCGTTGACCATTTACTATGGGCAATTCTATATGTGCGCAAAACAGTTTACAGAGAGATATTACAAAACTAGTATAGTAAACTTAAAAACAGCTCTTCGTTACTGACGTCCGGTGTAGATGGAATTTTCGGAGCGGAGGGACGTCGTCGGTGCTTGTATCTCGAGTTGGGAGGTTTCCGGAGCAGAAGAGCGTAGGAGCGTTTGAAGAATTGTTGTCTGAAGCCTTGGGGTCGAGGGCATATTTATAACCCTGGGGGCGCCCGGAACGTCGGGCCCCCCCCACGTGTCAGCTGATCCGAGTTCTTCTCGGTCAGCTCTGATCCCTTCAAACTCGGGATCAGATCTTGACTAGGGCGCCCGGGATGCTGGGGGTGCCCGGGTTGACCGGGTCAGGCTCTTATCCTGTTGGCTTCTCGCTGGCTTGCTTCGTTAGCTTGATCTACGGGTGCCCGGGATGCTGGGGGCGCCCGGGAGCACGGGGGCACCCCGCCCAGTAAGCTATTGAAGCGAACACTTGCTCCATCTGTTTTGTGTTCACCTTGGGGGCGCCCGGGACACTCCGAGCGCCCTACTCAGCTGCTGCCTCACTCCTTTGAGGCTCTCTGAGCTGCAGACGCTCGTTCCTTCGGTCCTACATCCAGGGTTAGTCCAAAACAACACAGAGCAATTATATATTAATTTTATAGAGCCTTAGCTGTCTTGGTTCTGACTTTGGACCTCCAAAATGGAGCCCTAGGTCGAACCGACGCCTACTGTTCCCTCGACGGGGAACGCGTCCTCACCTACTCCTCTCAGGAAAATTTACCTGTTGCCAACCAGCTCCTCCGGTTGGACATTTGCCCAGCAGTCCTTCGCCAGGTGCCCAGCTGTCCTTCACCAGGTCTTCAGTACCAAGCAGTCCTTCGCCTGGTGCCCAGCAGTCCTTCGCCAGGTCTTCGGTTCCAAGCAATCCTTCGCCTGGTGCCTAGCAGTCCTTCGCTAGGGCTTTGTATCCTTGTATTCTTTCGCCAGGTGCCTAGCAGTCCTTCGCTAGGGCTTTGTATTCTGGCATTCCTTCGCCAGGTGCCTAGCAGTCCTTTGCTAGGGCTTTGTATCCTGGCATTCCTTCGCTAGGTGCCTAGTAGCCTTTCGCTAGGACTTTGTTTCCTGGCAGTCCTTCCCCAGGTGCCTAGCAGCCCTTCGCTAGGACTTTGTTTCCTGGCAGTCCTTTGCCAAGTGCCTAGCAGCCCTTCGCTAGGACTTTTCCTGCACACTTCAGTAACACTGTTAGATCACCAATAATACTTAACTTTGAACCCTTTGCCAATATCAAAACAAGGTTCGATATGGTGCTTCCTGCACCAACAATCTCCCCCTTTTTGATTTATGGCAACACAATTCAAAGATAAGTAAAAATTACAACAGTTAAGTAAGAAGGTTAAGACCAATACAACATAGCAATTCTGAATAGTATAAAATCTAAAACCAATATAATTTTGAAAAAAATTTCTCATACTCCCCCTGAATAATTCTGTTATAAAACAACAATTAACTTAACTTAATTAGCTTAACTCTTAACTTTGACCTTTCCTCCCCCTTTGACATATATCAAAAAAACATGGATGAACAAGGTAAAATTTTGAAAAAGTTTTGCAAACCTGAATTTTGTTAAAAAAACTTTTACTTACAAGGCTTTGCAAAAAGAATTTTACTTAGGCATAACTTTTGAAGCCAAATTTCCTTAAAAAAATTTCAACTTTGAGAATTGAGAAAATTTTGTTTTAAATGAATTTTCACACTTATTTAGAAATACTTTGTGTATTTTGAAAAACATAATCTTTTAAGAAATTTCTAGACAAGTTTTTCACCAAAGAAAACTTTACTTAGAAACATTTGCCAAAATTTTCAAAAGGTTTTTACTCAGACAAATTTTGTTTACTAAGAAAAAAATTTTACTTAGGAAAAACATGCACTTAAAAAAATTTGAAACACTTAGGAAATTTTTTCATTTTGAAATAGAGATAAAAGTTTAACCAAAAAAAGTTTGAAAGAAGTTTTAAGGAAAAAGTTTGTGTATCAGAGCCTATGAGTTTTGAAAACTTAAAAATACTTAGTATAATTCTTGAAAGCATATCAAAAGCTTAAATTGCACCAACAAAACTCCACTTTGAAAGAAAAAAAATATTTTGTATTTGTAGGCAAGTCTTTGAGAAAAATCATGCGCTTAGAACATTATTGCCTTGAAAAGTATTAGTACTTTTGAAAACATTATATTTTTGAAAATAGAAGTACTTTTAAAAGATAGTATGCCTTTTTGAAAATAGAAGTGCTCTTGAACATAATATTTTAAGAAAATTTTAATGTTATTTTGAAAACATAATACTTTACTTGACTTGGTTTTTTTCCAGTCTGACACAATCCTAGGAAACATTGTTAACTACAAGGGCATTTCCCTAAGTGTCCTGGAAATCTTTCCAAGCTCAAGAGAAAGAATATTTCAAATAAATTTTTTTTGAAAATAATAATATTAAAAAAGATAATATTTGAAAGGAAATTACTTGTGTTTTCAGAAGGATTTGAAAATACATGCATGAAAACATATCGCCTTGAAATATTCAATAATTTTTTTAATTTGACCTCCCCCTAAACTTGATCCAGTCCTAGGAAGCTTGTTGATCACAAGTGTTCTTCCTCTAAGTCTTTAGGGTTAGGTTCAGATCAAATGAATTATCTAATAATTTCAAAACATAATTGTCAGAAATTATTTCTTTTGATTTAGACTCCCCCTAAATTTGACACTTCCTAGGAGTCCTTTTAGATCATGATGAAGACTTCCTCTGTGTCCTTAGGGTTTGACAAAATCAAAAGGGACTCAAGCACAATTCATAAAATGAACTTTGAAGTAATAACATTTTAAAAAAAATGAATAATTGAAAGACATATTTTGAAATGATAGCATAGTTTTCGAAAGGCATGAATGATAGTTTGAAAACATAGAATTTTTAAACTTCTTCTTTTAATTTGAACTCCCCCTTAACCTGACACAGTCCTAGGAGGCTTGTTGACCACAAGTTAATCCTCCTCTGAGTCTTAGGGTTTAGTTCAGATTAAAGGAATTATTCAACACAAATAATTACCAAAAAAATATTTCAAAAATTCTTCTTTCGACTCAACCTCCCCCTAAATTTGACACATCCTAGGAGTCCTTGTAGATCATGAGGTGGACCTTCCTCTATGTCTTTAGGGTTTATTAAAATCAAAAATATAGTTTTGAATAACAGTATGGTAATTTTCAACATAATTTGGAATGGTAGAACATTTTGAAATGATGATAATTTTTCAAAGATATTTTGAAATGATAATAATTTTTCAAAGAGATAATAATATACGAGGGTTTTTTTTAATCAAATTTTTGAAAACATTATTTTGAGATGATACTAAATTTTAGAGCATAAGAAAAAAAAAACTAAGTTTAAAAAAAAAACTCCCCTTGTATCCGACTCGTCTGACTTTGTCTAAGTGCTTGAAGGGTTTTCAGTATTGACTAGGTTTGACTATGTTGACTTGGTTTTACCAATAATTGACCCAATCAAGTCCTAGGTCTTAGTATTAATTCGATCAAGACTTAGTTTGATGAGTTAATTTTGAAAACAAATGAAATTCAATTTTTGAAACATGTTGAGTGGAAAACATATAGAGTTAATTTAGAATTTTAGAAAAAAGTTGAGTTGATTTTGAAAAAGCATTGAACTATATAATTAGGTCCTAGACATCTCACCCAGTTCTACATGACAAAACAGGTTACCTTATCTATTTTGTGAGATGTTTTAACAAAAATGAAAATTTTAAGTAAAAAAATGGTTAATTTTAAAAGGATAAATTAATTTTGAAAACGAATATTTGAATCTAAGATTAACTGAAAATTTATGTTAGATTCGAATTTGACAAAGAGTAAACTGAATTTGAATTTCAAAAATTGACTTTCAGGTCTTGGCGAGGCACAAGGCCTTCTTTGGTCGTAGCCTTATTGGATCATCAACCCTTTCCTTGACAAAGCCTTTTAGTGAAATTTCATTTTCAAGGTTACTTTTTGAGAAATTTTGGTCTAACTAGTTTGAGTCTTGGATCGGTAGCTTCGGCTAGTTTCACCAGTCTAAAGAGACCAAGTAGAGTATACTTGACCTTATTAGAATTGGCTTCCCTAACGTACTTGTAGGGTTTTTCGGGCCACGAAAACCGCTTTTTCGCGTCGCGGAAACCCCGAAAGCCCCAATAGCAAGGATCCGAGCGAAGAAAGCCATTTCAAAAATTACGAGTGCTCGTTTACATGCTTCAAAACCCGATCTACTCCTAGATCTAAAGAGGGATAAATATTTTACCTTTGATGCGTGCCCCGTTTAATCCCGTTCGCTCCTTTTGGATGTCGAATCTCTAGGACGTCAAGTGCCGTCCCTCTAGAAGTATCCACGCGAACAAAAGTAGATGGAGGAAATCCTTTAGGTGTGCTAGCACCTTGTAGGATTCGGCCAAGAGGAGAAGAAGAAGAAGAACTCCAACAATTGGAGAGGAAGAAGAGAAGACACACTTAGAGGAAAAATGAAACAAAACCAACTTTTGTTCTCCCATGGTGGCCGGCCACTTAATGGCCATTGGCCGGCCATAATGGCCACTAATGGCCATTAGGTGGCCTTCCTTAACCCCCTTTCAATTTGAATTCAAATTCAAATGGGGGGGGAAACCAAGCCAAGTCATCACTTGGTCAAGTCAAGGTGAGGTGGCCTTTTGGTCAAGTCAAACTTACCTTTTTTGGAATTTCCATATTTAGTCAAGTCAAACTTGACTCCATTTCTTCTCCCATGTCAAGTCTAACTTGAAGTGGAACCAAGTCAAGTCAAACTTGATTTGGATTTGGGTCAAGTCAAACTTGCCTTTTATGGACTTTCCATATTTAGTCAAGTCAAACTTGACTCCATTTCTTCTCTCATGTCAAGTCTAACTTGAAGTGGAACCAAGTCAAGTCAAACTTGATTTGGATTTGGGTCAAGTCAAAACTTGCCTTTTATGGACTTTCCATATTTAGCCAAGTCAAACTTGACTTCATTTTTTCTCCATCTATTTGTTCTTTGCGTGTGACCCTATAGGTTCTTGTAACGTTGGCAATGCTTCTAACCTCTTAGAAACATAAGCAATGAGTGGTATCTAGCAACACATCATTGCTACCCAAGTTACAAGAATGTTGAGATTCAACATCACCAATGTGACTACTAATTATGACTTTCATAATATGTGACAATGTCCTTCTATCGTCGATATCTAGATTGATCTTATATGAAGCATAGACCGTGTCATCCTCCAATCAATCTATGTGTCTTGAACTCCAAGTAGACTCACTATAATCAAATAAGCTCAATATCTCATATTGCCTTATTTGGGCATGGCCATGCACTTAGTGATCTTACTCTATCAAGACTATGATATCTCTCCCGTCATATAGGAGGGATAGATCCCATCTACATCACTCACATCCCTCCGCATAATTTGTTACATACCCAGTAATCGCCTTTATAGTCCACCCAGTTACGGGTGACGTTTGACGAAACCAAAGTACATAACTCCTTATGTAGGGAACTATGGTGACTTCAGGTCTAAGGACTAATAGTCATACTAATAGTCACATGAGAAAGTATATGACACTCATATAACGATCCATGATACTTTCTCATGGTGGGTCATTCAGTATACATTCTCTAATGTATACCCATGTGTCAACTTGATATCTCATATCCATGACTTGTGAGATCAAGTCATCATGTTGACCTACATGCTAGTCTCTATGCATTAACATTGTCCTTGAATGTTGATACTTGACTAGGAATAATTAAGAGTAGTGTTCTCTATATCATCTCACTATCGATTCAACTAATCGATTGATATAGATAAGAACCTTCTACTCAAGGACGTTATTATACTAAGTTATTTGGCACCAATACACATAAGTACAATAACCATAAGAAATGCCTTTATATATAAGAACTATATATACAAGAATATGATACAATGAGTCCAAAAAGTAATCATCATATGATTGGCTCTAGGGCTCTCACTAACAATCTCCCACTAGCACTAGTGCCAATCGCTGTAGTATCTAATACCCAATGACCTAGTGTGACCATCATGCTTCATCTGTGCCAAAGCCTTGGTCAAGGGATCTGCGACGTTAGCCTCTGTGGGTACTCTGCAAATCTTCACATCTCCTCGATCGATGATCTCTCGAATGAGATGGAATCGCCGTAGTATGTGTTTGGTCCGCTGGTGTGAGCGAGGTTCCTTAGCCTGCGCAATAGCTCCATTGTTGTCACAATAGAGCTGTACTGGGTCGGCTATACTAGGAACCACTCCAAGCTCAGTAATGAACTTGCGGATCCAAACTGCCTCCTTTGCTGCCTCAGATGCAGCAATGTACTCAGCTTCTGTTGTAGAATCAGCAACTGTATCCTGCTTTGAACTCTTCCAGCTGACAGCGCCACCATTTAAGCAAAACACGAACCCTGACTGCGATCTGTAGTCATCCTGGTCAGTTTGGAAGCTAGCATCACTGTAACCATTTATAGTTAGCTCCTCTTCGCCTCCAAATATCAAGAAATATTCTTTAGTCCTTCTCAAGTACTTAAGAATGTTCTTGACTGCTATCCAGTGACGTTCACCTGGATCTGACTGGTATCTGCTCGTCATGCTCAAAGCATACGAGACATCAGGACGAGTACATAACATGGCGTACATGATAGATCCTATGGCTGAGGCATAAGGGATCTTGCTCATGCGGTCTCTCTCCTCTCTAGAAGAGGGACCTTGAGTCTTCGAAAGACTCACGCCATGTGACATTGGCAGATTTCCCTTCTTGGAATTCTGCATGGCAAACCGTTGCAAAACGGTATCAATGTATGTACTCTGACTTAGGCCAAGCAATCTTTTAGATCTATCTCTATAGATCTTAATGCCTAGAATGCAGGCTGCTTCACCTAAGTCCTTCATTGCGAAACAAGTCCCCAACCAAGTCTTCACAGACTGTAGCGAAGGGATGTCGTTCCCAATGAGTAGTATGTCATCCACATACAAGACTAGGAAGACTACTGTGCTCCCATTAACCATCTTGTAGACACAAGGTTCATCTTCGTTCTTGATGAAACCAAACTGTTTGATCGCATCATCGAATCGAAGATTCCAGCTCCGAGAAGCTTGCTTTAGACCATAAATGGCCCTATGCAGCTTGCATACTCTGCCAGTATGCTGTGGATCTACAAAACCCTCAGGCTGTGTCATGTACACATCCTCGAGGAGGTTTCCATTCAGAAACGCTGTCTTGACATCCATCTGCCAGATCTCATAATCGTGGTAGGCTGCAATGGTAAGCATGATCCGAATAGACTTAAACATCGCTACTGGAGAAAAAGTTTCATCATAGTCAATACCATGAATTTGCTTGAAACCTTTAGCTACCAGTCTACCCTTATAGGTATGAGTAAGTCCATCCATGTTAGGCTTTCTCTTAAAGACCCATTTACACCCAATGGGTTTGACCCCTTCAGGTGGATCAACCAAGGTCCAAACTTGGTTAGTGTACATGGATTCCATTTCGGATCTCATGGCTTCCAGCCATGACTCAGAATCTGGGCTCATCACAGTTTCCTGATAGGTGGTAGGTTCATTCTCAATGATCATAACGTCATCATGGTCAGGCAAGAGAAATGAATATCTCTCAGGCTAACGACGTACCCTATCAGACCTGCGAAGAGGTAAGTCTACCTGAATAGGTTGTTGTTCCACAATTTCTTGTGTAACAATCTCATCCACAATTTCTTGTGGTTCCTGTTCAGTATCCATCAAGGGCTCAGTGCTATGGTCGTTGTCTTGAATTTCTTCAAGATCAAACGAACTCCCACTAGTCTTTCTAGAAACAAAATCCCTTTCTAGAAAGACCCCAGTCTTAGCAACAAACACTTTGTGTTGACTGGGAATGTAGAAGTAATATCCCTTAGTTTCCTTGGGATATCCCACGAAATAGCACTTATCAAATTTGGGTCCCAATTTGTCTGAGACTTGACGTCGTACGTAAGCCTCACAACCCCAAACCCTCATGAAAGACATCTTGGGACTCCTCCCTGTCCATATCGTATATGGTGTCTTCATGACAGCCTTTGATGGAACACGGTTTAGTGTGAACGCTGCCGTGTCTAGAGCATATCCCCAAAAGGATATAGGGAGATCTGCGTGACTCATCATAGATCGTACCATATCTAATAAGGTACGATTCCTCCTTTCGGATACACCATTCCACTGTGGTGTTCCAGGGGGAGTGAGTTGGGATAGAATCCCACACTCAGCTAGGTAGTCACGAAACTCATGGCTCAAGTATTCTCCACCTCGATCTGATCGAAGTATCTTAATACTCTTGCCAAGTTGGTTCTGTACTTCATTTCTGAATTCTTTGAACTTTTCAAAGGATTCAGACTTATGTGTTATCAAATACACATAGCCATATCTACTGAAGTCATCAGTAAATGTGATGAAGTACCTGTAACCACCTCTGGCAGCGACATTGAAAGGGCCACATACATCACTATGTATGAGTCCTAACAAGTCTGTCGCTCTTTCGCTATGTCCACTAAAGGGAGTCTTAGTCATCTTGCCTAGAAGGCATGACTCGCATGTTTCATATGACTCAAAATCAAATGAGTCCAGCAAACCATCATTATGGAGCTGGGACAAGCGACTCTCATTTATGTGGCCTAAGCGACAGTGCCAGAGAAAGGTTGGGTTCAACTCATTTGATCTCAACCTCTTGGTATTCACATTATAGATAGGGCTCTCTAAGTCTAGAATATAGAGGCCATTCATCAGATGTGCGCTACAATAGAACATATCCTTTAAATAAACAGAACAACATTTGTCCTTTATTATGAATGAAAAACCTTTGTTATCTAAACATGAAACTGAAATGATATTCTTTGTTAGTACAGGTACATAATAACAGTTATTCAATTCCAGTACAAGCCCAGAGGGCAGAGATAGAGAGTAAGTCCCTATAGCAACAGCAGCAACCCTTGCTCCATTGCCTACTCGTAGGTCCACCTCGCCCTTGGCCAATGCCCTGCTATTTCTTAGCGTCTACACATTAGTACAAATGTGAGAAGCACACCCAGTATCTAATACCCATGATGTAGAAATAGAAAGGTTGACTTCTATAATATTTATACCTGAAGTAGAAGTCTCACTTCTCTTCTTCTTCAGATCTTCCAGGTATACCTTGCAGTTCCGCTTCCAATGCCTTGCCTGCCCTTGATATAATTGCTTAAGGTGGCCAATCATATCGTAAGCATTCATGTTCTCGTGTTGCTTCTGAAGCTCAGAGGACATGCAGCATAGCATTAGGCACGATACGTCTAACGCGTCGTCTTGATGCTTCTGTTGAGCATCTCTAACGCTACGGATGGCTGAGGGAAGTGGTGCTTCAGGAACTGCTTGCTCTAGAACGTACAGCTTACGTTCCTGTTTGAGGACTATCCTCAAGTTCCTGTACCAGTCCAGGAAATTAGCTCCAGTGAGCTTGTCCTTCTCAAGGACAGATCGCAGAGAGAGAGTGTTCGTGTTTGACATGGTAATCTACAACATAAAATGCAGAAAATAAATATCCACCATTGTATCATATTTATCATTTAACTAGGCCTTTAATTAAATGATGCTCCCACTGAATTATAGGGCTTTGGTAGAATCGAGTCATAGATGTGGTAAAACCACACTACTAGATCCACACCAACTAACTATAATTCTCGTAGGTCAAGATTCACATCATACTACGCCTTGAGTTAGCTTTGGCTAAATCGCCCAAGACTTAGTATGATCGGTAGGTACCAATTACCAATTACATCTCTATGCAACTCTTGTTTATAGGATCAAGAATTAACATTTATGAATAATCTTGAGTTAGCTTTGGCTAAATCGCCCAAGACTATTGATAAATGCGATCTTGTCCTACCTTTCCAACTATTGGAATATGCCTATAGTTAGGCTCGATCCAATTGAGCTAACTAGTTACTCAATCTAATTGAGCTCAATCTAACCCGAGCGTGATAGGCGGGACCAAGGTTGTCCCTCCGCATCCCACCAAGATTAAATGCATTGCTCTGCTTTGGCAGATTCAACAATCGCATATGATCATGGTAGTGATGGGTATCAAGGCTCGTTAGGCATATACGAGTTGATTTCGAATTAGATCTAATCTAATCGATGATGTGCATCGTATCAAGGCATTTATTAAATCTAATTTAACCTAAATGTGTACTAGGTGCACATCAAAATGTGGTTCCCACATTACATGTGCATCACATACACTCATGTATATTCTATTCTATACTAACATGCATCACATACATATAAGCAAAATAAAATATACAAGAAAATTAAGTGTGATTAGTCATGGCCCTACTAAGATCTTCTCAAGCCAATGAGAAGATCTTTTGGTCAACCTAGGGTCTAGGAAGCAGCTTCTCCAAGCTCCTCCTTCCAGAACCCTATGTGTTGTCGGCTTGCTTCCCACGAGTCCGTCTTCTCCAGAATTTCCTTCATCTTTAATTTTGTACATTACAAAATTTATACTCGAGTTACATTCGAGTCTTAAACTAATTTTAACAGAAATAATTAAATAAAAGGCCGACACGCAGGTCGCAATCACAATACAACACCCACAACACAAAGAACGGCACGCAGGCCGTAATATGAATTACACACATATTTTAATCTAATTAAAATAGGGTTTTGGGCCATGATCATCACACTTCTGTACATAATTCAAAATTATGTAATTTTACAAATTTTATATAATTTTTCTACTGATTTTTAGAATTTTTCCGAGTCACAACTCCGCGGCGGTCCCGGTAAGCGGGTTTCGGGCGTAATCACGAGACAAGGCCCCTTGCGGGGTTAGGGGCAGCGCCCCTACTCGTGAAATAACCTTCACGAGTGTCTTCTTGCGATTATACAACGCTTTAAA
>JAGFNQ010000514.1:0-19029 GCA_024364735.1 Boesenbergia rotunda
AGGCTATACTACTTCATCACCTTTATCGATGATCACTCACGATTCGGGTACGTGTTCTTGATGAAACACAAATCTGAAGCCTTTGAGAAATTCAAAGAGTTCAGAAATGAAGTAGAGAAACAGCTTGGCAAAAGTATTAAAATACTTCGATCCGATCGGGGTGGTGAATACTTAAGTCAAGAGTTTCAAGATTATCTAAGGGACAATGGGATATTATCCCAATGGACTCCGCCATATACACCACAGCATAATGGTGTATTCTGAGAGGCCGAAACCGAACCTTGATGGACATGGTTAGGGTCGATGATGAATCATGCCAACTCTTCCAAAATCCTTTTGGGGTTATGCACTTAAGACAGCTGTTTATTTATTAAACAGAGTCCCGACCAAGGTAGTCTCTACTACTCCATATGAGATTTGGAATAGTAAGAAACCTCACTTAACTCACCTTAAGATATGGGGTTGTCCTGCTTATGTGAAGCGGGTTGTATCAGACAAATTGGATGCTAAGTCTGATAAATATCTATTTATTGAATACCCTAAGGAAACGAAGGGTTACCAATTCTATCATCCCTTGGAACAAAAGGTGTTTGTTTCAAGGCATGCTGTATTTCTAGAAAAAGAATTTCTTTTACAAGAAAACAGTGGGAGTGGCATTGAACTTGATGAAGTTCAAGAAACTCCAATAGACATTACAGAGACACCGAGTCTAGGCCCACAACCGATAATTCATAATGATGAGCTATCAGTTGAACCTAAAACTACACCACCTCTTCGTAGGTCTGATAGGACACGCAACATTCCAGAGAGATACGGATTTCTCGTAAGTGAATCGAACGACGTGTTGCTCATTGGCGATGACGAACCTATCAGTTATGAAGATGTTCTAAAAGTTCAGAAAGGGACAAATGGCTTGAAGCCATGAAGTCGGAAATGGATTCCATGTACGAAAATCAAGTATGGGACTTGGTTAACCCACCTGAAGGGATTAAGCCCATAGGGTGCAAGTGGGTTTTCAAGAAGAAAACCGACATGGAAGGTAATGTTGTTACCTTTAAGGCTAGATTAGTGGCAAAAGGATATCATCAGAAATAAGGAATTGATTATGACGAAACCAATTCGCCAGTAGCTATGCTTAAATCCATTCGGATGCTCCTAGCCATAGCAGCTCATTATGATTATGAGATATGACAAATGGATGTGAAAACAGCTTTCCTTAACGGAAACCTGCTTGAGAACGTATACATGATACAGCCTGAAGGTTTCACATCGGTTGATAAAACCAAGGTATGCAAGCTTCGACGATCCATATATGGACTGAAGCAAGCATCTAGGAGCTGGAACATCCGTTTTGATGAGACAATCAAAAAGTTTGATTTCTCACAAAATCCTGACGAACCCTGTGTGTACAAGAAGGTTAGTGGGAGTGCAGACACCTGACATCTTACTTATAGGAAATGATATTTCAGTCTTACAGACAGTTAAAATTTGGTTATCCAAAACTTTCTCCATGAATGACCTGGGAGAAGCAACCTATATCCTTGGGATTAGAATCTATAGATATAGATCAAAATAGTTGCTTGGTCTTTTGCAGTCTTCATATATAGACCGAGTGCTAAAAAGGTTTAGCATGTCGGAATCCAAGAAAGGTTACCTTCCTATTAGGCATGGGATCAACCTTTCAAAGTCTATGTGTCCGCGCACAGAAGACGAGAGGATTTGCATGAATAAGATTCCCTATGCATCCGCGATAGGATCTATCATGTATGCTATGTTATGTACTAGGCCTGATGTATCGTATGCTTTGAGCGTCACAAGCAGATACCAGTCGGATCCAGGAATGGATCACTGGGCGGCTGTTAAAACAATCCTTAAGTACTTAAGAAGAACTAAGGATGTGTTCCTAATATATGGAGAAGGAGATATGGTAATACGTGGGTATACAGATGCCAGTTTCCAGACAGATAAGGATGACTCCAAATCACAGTCTGGATAGGTATTTACTTTGAATGGAGGCACAGTGAGTTGGAAAAGTTCCAAACAAGACACCGTAGCGGATTCCACCATGGAAGCGAAATATATTGCAGCTTCGGAAGCAGCAAAGGAAGCAGTCTGGATCAAGAAGTTCATCTCCGAACTTGGCGTGGTTCCAACCATTGATGATGCAGTGCCGGTTTACTGCGACAACAATGGAGCTATTGCACAAGCAAAGGAACCAAGGTCTCATCAGCGATCCAAACACGTGCTTCGCCGCTATCATCTGATCAGAGAGATTATAAGTAGGAATGACATACAAATTGAGAGAGTTCCCACTGAAAGGAATATAGCGGATCCTTTAACTAAGGCCTTGCCTCAAAGCAAGTTTGAGGGTCATGTTAGAGCCTGTGGTATTGGATACCGTAGCTATTGGCATTAGGCCAAGTGGGAGTTTGTTAGTGATATGAGAGAAGTGTCCTAAGGCAATCGCCTTATGATTGTAAACATTTATTTCAATAAATGATAATTCACTATTTGAGTATACATGTTTGTGTATTTGATTGGGATCTTAAACTCATCTACTGAATGTCCGCCATACAGTTCACAGCATAAGAGAATTTATGATGGGATCACAACTAGTGATTATCTCTAAATGTGCAAATGTGAAGTGTTGGAAATATCCCTAGTCGATGAATTGATAAATACGGACATTATCAGTTCTGTTGAGACTAGCATGGGTTATTCTCTATTCAGCTGATTCTCACTGGCTGGTGACATTGGGATGTCCAGAGATAAACATGGATGCTAGTTAAGGGAACTAGTTCATTGGAGTGACTAGCTGTAAGACTTCATATGGGAATCTACATGTAGATATGTCAATGAAGATCTTACTGCGGCTTAAATGCGATGTTCCTTTGACTTGCGTTGTTCAAGTCATCTTGGTCATAGAGACTTATACTTTGATATCTTAAGCAAGCATCTCCAAGGAGGTGTGGACCCAGGATGATTGGGTATAAGCCGAAGTGCCCGAAGATGTTTGAACAGCCTACAAAGGATTCACCACTCCTTGCGAGGAGATGTATACCCAGGCCTATCGTCGCATTGTTACTCAATGCCTCTGGCCAGAGCATATCATGTTTAGAGTGAGAGTCTCTAAAATACATGAGAGTAATTAGAAATCCAAAGGACGAGTAAGACATTACTTGGGCTAGGCGTGACGTAGTCAGCCTAGTGGGGACTGACACCATTGACCGTGTCCTGAACCAAGTGGGTATAAGGTGGTGAAGGGAATGGGGCACGATTCATTAGAGCTGCTGAAGTGTTTCAGAATAATTTCTTCTGAGGTCAAACCGTTGATCTTTCGATTAATTGGGGATTATGATGTACTACTAGGTGCCACTCATGATCGTTCTATAATTAGTTAATTATAGACGGCCAACATAAATCGAAAGCCTATTTAGTCACACGCACTACGAGTAATCCGAGGGATTTTAAACGAGTTGAAAATTAGATTTTCCGATCAAGAGAAATAAGACGAATCTGAGTTAGTCAGAGGCGCAATGGAAGCTAAAAATGGCTAAGTCTTTTAAAGGCTTTTCGGGCGAATTAAATGAATTTGATTCGCGGCGGTTCGGGTTGGTTTTGGCCGGCCAAAGAGGGTGCCAAAACCCCTTTGGTGGCCGGCCACAATAAGAGGAGAAAACCAATTAATTTTGGTTTAATTAATAAGATAAATCCAGCGCGATTTATTTTATAAATTATGGATAAATAAATTTGTATAAAGAAATTTATATAAATAAATTTATAGAAATTTATTCTTTTATGGAAGATTAAAATAATCCATGAATTGGGTTTATTTTAATTTTATAAAATCAATTATGAATTGATTTTTCCATAATAAGAAAGTTTATAAATTTCTTATAAAATTTATTCTATAATTTAAAGAGAAGAGGAATTTGTTTTATTATAAATTAGTTATAATAAAACTTGGTTTAAACGGAATAATTCATAAGAATTTATAGGATAAATTTTTTATGATAATTAATTAGTTTTATTATAAAGTTAGTTATAATAAAATTCATAAGAGAATTTATAGGATAAATTTTCTTATGATAATTAATTTGTTTTATTATAAATTAGTTATAATAAGACTAGGCTTAAACGGAATAAGCAATAAGAAAATTTATAAGATAAATTTCTTATAACTAATTCCGTTAATTCCGTTAATTCGGTTTAGAGGGAGACTTAGCAAACGAATTGCTACTATATAAAGGAACCAAAGGCTAGCCCTTATTCCTAATTAAGAGATTAATTATTTTCTCTCTCTCTCTCTCTCTTAATTCTTCTCCTCTCCCTCTCCCTTTCTTGCCTAGGGCCGGCGCCCACCCTAGTGGTTTAGGGCCGGCGCACCAAACAACTTCCCCCTTTGTAGTTGGCGTGAGCAATCAAGAAGAAGGAGAACCTGAACAAGAAGAAGAAGAAGCGGATAGCGACTCCTCTCTTCTCGGAATTCGATTCCGTTACTTCATTGGTTAGTTTCCTAATTTCTCTCTTGTTCTTCTAGTTGTGCCTTCCGAGAATCTAGTAGTTCTCGTCGGCACAAAACTCGTGACTTTGCGAAGTCATCCCGAAGAGAACTCGGCGTGGACGCGAATAGAGGCGAAGCTTCCAAGGGACGCTACGGTTGGATCTCGTCCCTTACTTCAAGTTACGCGAGGTACTTGGTAAATTAGTTTACTATTCCGCAAAGTTTTATTTTATGATTATGTCAACACACCATAAGATTGCATGCTAGATACGAAGTTAAAATAATTTAGGAAATTATTTTATGCAAATTCTTCCGCTGCACGTAAAAATTTAAAATTTTACGAACTCGTATCCTTGTCGACATGCACCCGGTCCCAACAGAATTGGCATGATCTGTGAGTGTTTACTCTTGGTGATCTTGAGGTTTTCCTTAACCTGCTCCCTGTCATGAATTTATTTGATTCAGCAGTAGGTTTTAAGTTTGTCCTGTTGATCTTGAGATGGTGCCATGGACCATAGATTTGGTGAGGGGTTGTTCATTGGAATTAATTTCAATATTGATGTGGAATTAAGGGTTAGCTTAATTATGGCCCATGATCTACCAAGATCTGGAATCACCAAGGCCTTCCTATTAACCGCTTCTTCACGCGCCAATCAAAACCATAGAGCTAGAGTTCACCGTCAGCCTCTTCCTCCTCCAATCCTTGCACCGCCAGCCTTCCAAGGTCTCTCAACCTTGCCGATCACAAGGAAGCTCCGAGGGGAAACAATGGAAGATGAAGAAAAAGGCGAAGAAGAAGATGACAATCCTCTTCCTCACCAAAACCTATCCAGCCACCACTCTTCCTCTCCCAACCCACCACCGCCTCCTTTTGCACCGCCGACAAGCCACCTCTCCATCTTCTCCTCCTCTTGATTGAACCATCCAAGAGAAGAGAAGAACTCTCTTCTTCCTTGGGCCAACAACCATGAGAAAAGAAGGAAGAATGAAGAAGAGAAGAGAATTCTCTTCTTCTTTGCTCGCCGGCTACCCTAGGAGAGAGAAGGTGTGCGAGAGATGAGAAAAGCCTTGGTTTTTATGATCAATTGAATTAGCCTTGGTTTCATGATATCTTATAAGTATACCTTTGAAGCGTGCCCTTCGCTTACTCCGCTCATCCAAGGTACGCCGGATCTCTTGCACGTTCAAGTGTCTGTGCCTCTATACGTATCCACATGAACACGATCTCTCAAGTTTTGGAGAAAAATCACCTTGATGGTGCTAGCCACAATAGGAGATTCACAAAGCAAGAATGAGAGGAGGAGAAGGGTTCGGCCAAAGGGAAGGAGGAGAAGAAAAATGACAAGAACATCATCCAAATGATAAGAAAAACTCTTTTATACTCATCCCATATATATGATGAGTTGTTGTCCCTTTAGCTTCCCTCCATTAAAGCCAATAAAAACCCAATTAGATCACATGTGGCTCTTCAACTTTTCTTCATCAAATGAAGAGAAATTTTTCATCTTCCTCTATTATTAATTCATTAAACATTTTAATGAATTAATATCTCATTCAAATATGGTTGAGTCTAATCTAAATGAGTCTAACTCAAATTAGAACTCAATCTCATAATTCAATTGGATTCACTTGAGTCCAACTCAATTAATCCAATTTGAATCAAATTAATTAATCTCCGAAGCATCATGTCCTTAGTGTGTGACCTAATATATTCTCGTAATGTTGGCAATGTGTCTAAACCGCTTTAGACATATAAGCAATGAGTGACATTTAGCAATGCATCATTGCTACCTAAGTGACGAGAAAGTCAAGATTCGACTTAACCTCCATGACTATGACAATGTTGTAGGGATCTATGGGCAAAAAATATTTAAAATTCGCAGCGGAAATAAGATCCATTGAGAAATTCATGCGAAAGAAAACTCATACAAAGTGAATTTACAAAAATCCTATCGTATAGGTATACCTTTGGCGCGCGCCCTTCGATTATCCCGCTTATCCGAGGTATGCCGGATCTCTTGCACGTTCAAGTGTCCGTGCCTCTAGGCGTATCCACACGAACACGATCTTTACCTCGGAGAGGAACCACCTTAGTTGTGCTAGCAACTTGGGATGGTTCACAAAGCACAAGAACCTCCACTAGGGAGTTTTGGACAAGGAGGAAGAAGAAGAAGAGAAGTGCCTACCTTTAGCCTTTGACAAGTGGGGGTATTTATACTCATCTAATGAATACCAAAGGTCTATGCCCCTTGATCTCCTCTCATGTTAATGCTAATAAAACCTAATGAATACCAAGCCTTTTGGTATTCCTTGAGACTCTTAATATTCCATTCATTTAATGAATAGAATGTCTCTTAGCCTTCCTCATAAATAATTTTCATTAAACTATTTAATGAATATTATCCATAATTAAGTGGTTGAGTCTAATCTAGATGAGTCTAACTCAAATTAGACTCAAACCCATAATCTAATTGGATTTACTTGAGTCTAACTCAATTAATCCAATTCAAATCAAATCTTAGTCAAACTATGATTAATTAATCTCCGAAGCATCGTGTCCTTAGTGTGTGACCCAATAGGTTCTTATAACGTTGGCAATGTATCTAAACCACTTTAGACACATAAGCAATGAGCGGCATCTAGCAATGTATCATTGCTACCCAAGTGACGAGAAAGTCGAGATCCAACTTACCCTCCATGACTATGACAATGTATGACTTTGTCCTTCCATCTTCGATATCTAGATTGACCAATGAGGCATAGACCGTGTCATCCACGATCAATCTTTGTATTTATTGATCCCCGAGTAGACTCACTCAAACAAATGCGTTCAATGTCTCATATTGACTCATTTGAGCATGGTCATGCGTTTTAGTAGTCCTACTCGATCAAGGGGCTCACAGATATCACTCCCGTCATATGGGAGGGATAGATTCCATCTACATCACTCACATCCCTCTGCATAATTTATTACATACCCAGTGATCGCCTTTATAGTCCACCGTGTTACGGGTGACATTTGATGATACCAAAGTACATAACTCCTTATGTAGGGAACCGTAGTGACTTCAGGTCTAGGGACTATTCCTACTAATAGTCACATGAGAAAGTTTTGTTAGATCGTGTTCGTCAAGCTAGAGGGGGGGGGGGTGAATAGCTTTTCTTCGATTTCTACCTATCATGTTAGCAAACGCAAGCGGAATAACAAATAACAATAACAAACAACGCTAACACAAACCTATTTACGTGGTTCAGAGATGATGCTCCTACTCCACGACAGTCCGTAAGATGGACGATCCCTCGATCCATCGGCGGATCACTCCCTAGATGGCCTCCGGCTAGCTCGTGTAGCTCCTTGTGGGTGGAGAAACCTCGCCACAATCCCAACTGCACCTCTGAGCTCTTAGACTACTATTTGGCTCCTAACCAAAGCCAAATTCGTCAAGAATCCCAGCCAAAATGAAGCCCTTTTAAATAGAGCTTACCTCTGTTTTGGCCGCCACCAGTCGATTGCCCCAAGTGCAGTCGACTGCTCCCACTCAAACTCGACCGTTGCAAGCCCAACGTTCGAATTTTGAGTTCTACCAGCCGATTGCCCCCATAGCAGTCGACTGATCTTTCTACCACTTTTATCAGTCGACTGCCTGGGGCCCAGTCAACTGCCACCTAGGTTTTTCCCTTCACGAGTACATTTCTCTTCGCACTCGACCCCTAGGATTTCCCCGAGTACATTCCCTCAGCACTCGACCCCTTACAACTCAGCTGACTCTTCACTAGCAGCCTTGACTATTGTCTTCACGCCCTCTTCGTCTTTAGCCCTCGTCCCTCAGATGTGCACACAAGCCTCCAGCTTGCCTCCATGCCATCCTTCACATACGCCTTGAAGTCTGCATCCCTCGGCTCATCATCCCTGCTATCCATGGTCCCTCGGGTGCGCACAAGCCCACGACATGCCTCCATGCCACCCTTCACCGTACCTGAAGCCGTCCATCTAAGTCAATATGTGTAACCTACAATCCTGCACACTTACATACGCATATTAGAACACAAGGGTAAACCTAACTTAAACCCTTTGTCCAAACATCAAAACACATGGTCACTCCGGACCATAGATTACCCCCAATAAGTTTATGACACTCATATGACAATCTATGAAACTTTCTCATGACGGGTCAATTCAATACTCATTCTCTAATATATACCCATGTGTCAACTTGATATCACATGTCCATGACTTGTGAGCTCAAGTCATCAATTGAGCCACATGCTAGTTTCCATGCATTAATATTGCCCTTGAATATTAATGCTTGACTAGGAATGGTTTAGTATAGTATTCTCTACATCATCTCCTATCGATTCAACCAATCGATATGATGTAGATAAGAACCTACTACCCAAGTACATTATTATACTTAGTTATTTAGCACAAATATAAAGTAAATATAATAACCAAACATGCCTTTATTACTGATAGAATATGATACAAAAAGTCCCTAGTCAATCATCACATAATTATATCTAGGGCTCCAACTAACAATCTCTCACTAGCACTAGTGCCAATCACTGTAATATCTAATACCCAGTGACCTAGTGTGACCATCATGCTTCTTCTTTGCCAAAGCCTTAGTCAAAGGATCCGCGATGTTAGCATAAATGGGTACTCTGCATATCCTCACATCTCCTCTATCGATGATCTCTCGAATGAGATGGAAGCGACGTAGTATGTGTTTGGTCTGCT
Organism: Boesenbergia rotunda; assembly: GCA_024364735.1. Taxonomy (NCBI): domain Eukaryota; kingdom Viridiplantae; phylum Streptophyta; class Magnoliopsida; order Zingiberales; family Zingiberaceae; genus Boesenbergia; species Boesenbergia rotunda. Next base: position 9,243 of record JAGFNQ010000514.1, read on the forward strand.
AATGAGAGCGAGGTTCTTTAGCCTGTGCAATAGCCCCATTGTTGTCACAATAGAAGTCTATCGGGCCCGATATGCTAGGAACCACACCAAGCTCTGTAATAATTTTTCAGATCCAAACAGCCTCTTTTGCTGCATCAAACGCAGCAATATACTCGGCCTCTATTGTAGAATCTACGATTGTGTCCTGCTTCGAACTCTTCCAGCTTACAACACAACCATTCAAGCAAAATACATAACCTAATCGCGATCTGAAATCATCCCAGTCGGTTTGGATGCTTGCGTCATTATAACCCTTTACAACTAGCTCCTCATTGCCTTTAAATATCAAGAAATATTTTTTCATCCTTCGTAAGTACTTAAAAATATTCTTGACAGCTGTCCAGTGACTTTCACCTGGATCTGACTGGTATCTGCTCGTCATGCTCAAAACATATGACTCATCTGGACGAGTACAAAGCATTGCCTACATGATAGATCCTATAGCGGATGCATAAGGAATCTGATCTATACGGTCTCTCTCCTCCTTAGAAGAGAGACATTGAGTCTTCGAAAGACTCACGCCATGTGATATCGGCAGAAATCCCTTCCTGGAATTCTGCATGGCAAAACGATGAAGCACCTTGTCAATATATGTACTCTGACTTAAGCCATGCAATCTCTTAGGGGGCGCTTGGTTGGGGGGTTTAGGGGGTAAGAAATGGGAATCAATGGGAATCATTCCCATATATGATGCTTGGTAGGTGAATCAATGGGAATCATTCCCATATATGATGCCTGGCTAGGTGTTCAAAAGGCTCAATGGGAATCAAAATAAGGATATCATATCCCCTTTTGATATCCCTCTCCCCTCTAGGATATCAAAATAAGGATATCATTCCCAAGTCTCGCTTCGTCTTTGCCCAAGCCGCCGCTACCCGCCGGTTGCCGTCCGTCGTCGCCGGCAGCCCCGCCGGCAGCCGGCCGCCGGCTGTCGCTCGCCGTCGCCGGCCGCCGGCCGTCGCCCGCCGTCGCCGGCCGCCGGCCGTCGCCCGCCGTCGCCGGCCGCCGGCCGCCGGCCGTCGCCCGCCGTCCGCCGGCCGTCGCCCGCCGTCCGCCGGCCGTCGCCCGCCGTCCGCCGGCCGTCGCCCGCCGTCCGCCGGCCGTCGCCCGCCGTCCGCCGGCCGTCGCCCGCCGTCGCCCCGCCGTCGCCCCCGGGCCGCCCGGCCGTCGCCCGCCGTCGCCGGCCGCCGGCCGTCGCCCGCCGTCGCCGGCCGCCGGCCGTCGCCCGCCGTCGCCGGCCGCCGGCCGTCGCCCCGCCGTCGCCGGCCGCCGGCCGTCCCGCCGTCGCCGGCCGCCGGCCGTCGCCCGCCGTCGCCGGCCGCCGGCCGTCGCCCGCCGTCGCCGGCCGCCGGCCGTCGCCCGCCGTCGCCGGCCGCCGGCCGTCGCCCGTCGTCGCCGGCCGCCGGCCGTCGCCGGCCGCCGGCCGTCGCCGGCCGCCGGCCGTCGCCGGCCGCCGGCCGTCGCCGGCCGCCGGCCGTCGCCGGCCGCCGGCCGTCGCCCGTCGTCGCCGGCCGCTGGCCGTCGCCCGCCGTCGCCGGCCGCCGGCCGTCGCCCGCCGTCGCGGCCGCCGGCCGTCGCCCGCCGTCGCCGGCCGCCGGCCGTCGCCCGCCGTCGCCGGCCGCCGGCCGTCGCCCGCCGTCGCCGGCCGCCGGCCGCCGGCCGTCGCCCGCCGTCGCCGGCCGTCGCCCGCCGTCACGAAGACCCGTCTTCGCCGGCCGCCCGCCGTCGCCGGCCGCCGGCCGTCGCCGGCCGCCGGCCGCCGTCGCCGGCCGCCGGCCGTCGCCGGCCGTCGCCGCCGTCGCCCGCCGGCCGTCGCCGCCGTCGCCCGCCGGCCGCCGGGGCGGTACCAGAAGAGCATTCCCATTAACCCCTCTATCATTCTCATTCTCATTAACCCCTCTATCGTTCTCATTCCCATTAACCCCTCTATCATTCCCATTCCTATTCCCATTCCCGAATACATACCAAGCGCCCCCTTAGATCTATCTCTATAGATCTTGATGCCTAGGATATAGGTTGCTTCACCTATGTCTTTCATTGAAAACAATTCCCTAGCCACGTCTTCATAGATTGTAGTGAAGGGATATTATTTCCAATGAGAAGTATGTCATCCACATACAAAATTAGGAAGATAACTGTGCTCCCACTAACCCTCTTGTAGACACAAGATTCATCTTCATTCTTGATGAAGGCAAACACTTTGATTGCATCATCGAATCGAAGATTCCAGCTTCGAGAAGCTTGCTTTAGCCCATAAACGGACCTTTACAACTTACATACCTTTCCAACATGCTCTGGATCTACAAAAGCCTCAGGTTGTGTCATGTACACATCCTTGAGTAGATTCCCATTTAGGAATGCGATTTTGACATCCATCTGCCAGATCTCGTAATCATAGTAAGCTGCAATAGTAAGCATGATCCGAATAGACTTTAGCATCGCAACTGGTGAAAATGTTTCATCATAGTCGATACCATGAATCTGCTTGAAACCTTTAGCTACCTGATGGGAATATAAACCCTTATATGGCTTGAGGGTTTCCTTCGCAATCACGGGGTTCGAACATGAGAGACCTCTCTATGTCTACGGATTAAAACATATAATCTGAATAGAGACCCATCTCCCAAACGACCGTCTCGTCCTCGTGTTAATTAATCCAAGTCACAACTTAGCCAAAACCAAGGTTAAGGCCTTGTAACTTTTCGGATAAATAACCGCGAGAAAGACGACTAATGGATTGCCAATTTTTATGTTTATCTTTGGAGTCCATGACATAAATTAATTATCATATTAATTAACAAATAATTAATCTACGATAATTAATTAACAACATGCAATGATAAGAAACATAGCATGAAATAACAAGAAAACAAAAGGAGCTAGGGAGAGGTATACCTCGCCTTTTACCTCGCAGTCTTCTACCTTATGACCCTCCCCTCCTGGACGTCGTGTGGGCGATGGGCTACCAAGACGCGGAGTCACCAAGGCTTGCCAAAATCTTCTTCTTCAATCCACTTCCTTCTTGCCAACAAAAACCCTAGCTAGGGTTTTTGGCCAACCACCTTCTCTTCTCTCCACCTCACGCCGCCGGCCACCTCAAGCTCCAAGGTCCAGCCGGCCACGAGGCAGCACTGAGAGGTAAGCTAGGAAGATGAAGAAGGGGAAGAAGAAGCTGAGAGAACTCCTTCTTCTTCCCAAAACCCACCGGAAACCCTATCTCCTTCTCCATCACTGCCGGTGCCAATCAAAGGAAGAAACCTCTGTTTTCTGGCCGCCAGATTCCTCTACTCCTTGCTCCTTGCTTGCGCATGCAGAGGAAGAGATAATGGTGAAGGAAGAAGAAGAGATCGGAGAAGGAGAAGAACCAAACTTCTTCTCCTTCCTCACCGCTGGCGCCGCAAGTCAAGAAACCCGCCGCCGGCAGCCCTCCTCCCGCTCCTCTGCTCCAAGTCGAACACTAGGGTGCTCTTCCCTCCCTTGCCGAAGCTTCACGCCCAAGAGATGAATGAAGGATGAGGAGAAATCTCCTCTTCTTCCACCTTCTTGTCATCGACGCAAATCTGCCCTAGGAGAGAGAATTAGAGAGGGAGGGTTTTTGGGGTTTTGATTAATTGAATTAATCCTCAATTAATTCGTTAAGCCCTGTATCATGACACCTATGGGGCATTTATAGGGCTAAGGTGGGACCATGAGGAGGAGTTGGTTCTTGGCCCGCTAATGGATCCAAACCCGATCCATTAATGGAGATTCATTCCACTAAAGGATCCCATTGAACTTCCTCACCAACCCCCATATTTTCATATGGGCTCCACCTATTATGAGTCATCCATCTCCCCATGTTTAAGATATCGAATATCTGATAATTAAATTAAAATTATTGACAATTTAAATTAATTATCCTCTTGATCCTTGACTAGTACCACTCAACCCTTTCATCATGTCGGACCATAGTCCACCTACAAGATTTGACATGACGATCCTTTTGAGCTGACCAAGGGGGCATCATTATCCTGACTCACCAGGACACGGATTCCATCAATAATCAATAGCACACCATATAATTAATATTATTTCCCAATTTACCAGGCCTATCGATTTAACAGAATAAATCTCACTCATTGGTAAGTCAAAGAAATAATAATTAATCATACGTGTCCATTATTATTTTGGGATTAAGAGATCGTACTCCATAATATATATCCGAGGTCTAATCCAATTTATAAAGTCAATACAAAATTGGATGACATCTCTTTTGGTCCTACTCAATGCACATAAAGCACACTAGTGTAATTCTATGGTTAAGATAAATCACACCTAATTACACTACAACCATCCCGATGGTTTGTCCAACTCCATCTTGGTTGTGAGCCTCATTCTTATACTTCTGCAAGGAACTTGATAACATGATCTTCTGTGCGTCACCATGCATCATGTTATCTACAATGCCAAGTATGAGACATGTCGTGCACATACTAATATAAATATGCACAGTGTGATTTTGCGATTCTCTTTAAAATGTAAATGTATTCTAACCAAAAGCAAGGCTTTTAGTATACATCCTAACAATCTCTCACTTATACTCAAAGACTTTGCTATTTTCAAAATGTCATACATCTGACCCTTAGATCCTTCACATGCCTAAAAGGTCTCGCTACCAAGGCCTTATTGAAAAGATCTCCCTAGGTCAATCTCTGATGTAATCTAGGCAACAACAACTATTCCTCACCAGGGTGGTACTTGCGCTCTATGTGTTTACTTGCCTTATGGACTCGTGATTTCTTCGAGTTTGCAACTACACCATTTTAATCACAACAAATGTGATAGCTCTGAGCAAACCAGGAATCACATCGAAATCCATCTTGAGGTTCCTAAACCATGTAGCTTTCTTGGCTGCCTTGCAGGCTGCCAACCATCCAGCTTCTATGGTAGAGTCCTTCACGCAGCCGCTGCGCAACACTCTCCCATACTATGGTTCTACCTCATAAAAGTAAACACAAAACCCTGAGGAATACTTATATTTGCCCCTTATCTTGATAGAAATTCTATATCCAAATAACCCACAGGAGATTGGTTTGCCCGGTAAACTAACATATAGTCCTTAGTCCTTCTCAGGCACTAATATATGCTTTTATCGCAATCCAATTTCCTTGATTTGGGTTACTCCGATATCTGTTAACCATGCCCACGGCATGACATATATCTGGTCTCGTTTTCAGCATACACGAGGTTTCCTATAGCCGATGCTAAAGGAACCACCATTACCTGCTCTATCTCCTTTGATAATCTAAACATATCTCTTTAGATATAGTAGCTCCAAAACTGAAAAGTACCAAACTTTTCTTGAAGGTATCCATGCTAAAACAAGTTAGGACAGTGTCTTGTATGAAGCTTGGGATAAACACATCATCCTTGTCTGGAGATCCCTTAGATCTTTGATCCCCAAGGATGTGTCTTACTATTCCCAAGTCCTTCATAATTACTTGGACAACCATACCCTTACGTCTGACACTATTTCGTCATTGTTGCCAACCAACAAAATATTATCAATGTACAGTACAAGAATACCACAACATATCTGTCACATTACTTACATACACAAATCTTATCCGTTCTTTGAACAAATCCACATGACTGTATTTATCTTATCAAAACGGATGTTCCTTGTCACAGGTCTAGGGATCCGATTCATGTTCACCGAGGAGCCAGTCATAGACTTTCCAAGAACATGAATCCTTTAGGTTGAGTAACAACCCCCCACTATGATAAGGTACCCCATGTGTATCTTCTGTGACACGAGGTGCAGTGCCCTGTGGTATTCCCTCTTGTACAGTTGGCACTAAGATTAGAATGCCCCCTTATTTAATTTACTCAGAATAACTCTACTGATGAGCTCGTGGTTTATTTCATAGTCCTTTTCCTAAGAATCACTCATTCATAACAACGAATATCCTCTGATCCTTAGGACTACTAAACCACCTTTTGTTCCCTTAAGATAGCCTACGAACATATGCACTAGATTCCAACTTATCAGTGTCTCTCTTCAACACATATGCTGAACTACACATAATCTGATCATGCCATAGACTAAGCTTTCACTTAGTCTACATTTCTATGGTTTTAAGAGACTACCAAACTAGATAGTATAAAGCATATACACCGTCGGATTGTTACTCAAAGCCTCTGGCCAGAGCATATCATGTTTAGAGTGAGAGTCTCTAAAATACATGAGAGTAATTAGAAATCCAAAGGACGAGTAAGACATTACTTGGGCTAGGTGTGACGTAGTCAGCCTAGTGGGGACTGATACCATAGACCGTGTCCTGAACCAAGTGGGTATAAGGTGGTGAAGGGAATGGGGCACGATTCATTAGAGCTGCTGAAGGGTTTCAGAATAATTTCTTCTGAGGTCAAACCGTTGATCTTTCGATTAATTGGGGATCATGATGTACTACTAGGTGCCACTCATGATCGTTCTATAATCAGTTAATTATAGACGGCCAACATAAATCGAAAGCCTATTTAGTCACACGCACTACGAGTAATCCGAGGGATTTAAAACGAGTTGAAAATTGGATTTTCCGATCAAGAGAAATAAGTCGAATCTGAGTTAGTCAGAGGCGCAATGGAAGCTAAAAATGGCTAAGTCTTTTGAAGGCTTTTTGGGCGAATTAAATGAGTTTAATTCGCGGCGGTCCGGGTTGGTTTGGCCGGCCAAAGAGGGTGTCAACCCTTCTTTGGTGGCCGGCCAAATAGAGGAGAATAAACCAATTTAATTGGTTTAATTAATTAAATAAATCTAGTACGATTTATTTTATAAATTATGGATAAATAAATTTGTATAAAGAAATTTATATAAATAAAATTTATAGAAATTTATTCTTTTATGGAAGATTAAATAATCCATGAATTGGGTTTATTTTAATTTTATAAAATCAATTATGAATTGATTTTTTCATAATAAGAAAGTTTATAAATTTCTTATAAAATTTATTCTATAATTTAAAGAGAAGAGAATTAGTTTTTATTATAAATTAGTTTATAATAAAGACTTGGTTTAAACGGAATTAATTCATAAGAATTTATAGGATAAATTTCTTATGATAAATAATTAGTTTTATTATAAAGTTAGTTATAATAAAATTCATAAGAGAATTTATAGGATAAATCTCTTATGATAACTAATTTGTTTTATTATAAATTGTTTATAATAAGACTAGGCTTAAACGGAATAAGCAATAAGAAAATTTATAAGATAAATTTCTTATAACTAATTCCGTTAATTCCGTTAATTCGGTTTAGAGGGAGACTTAGCAAAGGAGTTGCTACTATATAAAGGAACCAAAGGCTAGCCCTTATTCCACACAATTAAGAGATTAATTACTCCCTCTCTCTTTCTCTAATCTCCTCTCCTCCACCTCTTCTTCCTCCCTTAGGGCCGGCGCACCCTAGCCTCTCTAGGGCCGGCGCCCAACCACAACACCAACAAGGGTGTTTGCCGTGAGGTTTCAAGAAGGAGAAGAACCCGAAGACGAAGAAGAAGAAGCGGATAGCGACTCCTCTCTTCTCGGAATTTGATTCCGTTATTTCATCGGTTAGTTTTTCCATTATTTCTCTTGTCCTTCTAGTTGTGCCTTCCGAGAATCTAGTAGTTCTCGTCGGCACAAAACTCGTGACTTTGTGAAGTCATCCCGAAGAGAACTCGGCGTGGACGCGAATAGAGGCGAAGCTTCCAAGGGACGCTACGGTTGGATCTCGTCCCTTACTTCGAGTTACGCGAGGTACTTGGTAAATTAGTTTACTTTTCGCAAACTTTTATTTCATGATTATGTCGATACACTATAAGGTTGCATGCTAGATACGAAGTTAAAATAATTTAGGAAATTATTTTATGCAAACTCTTCCGCTGCACGTAAAAATTTTAAATTTTACGAACTCGTATCCTTGTCGACATGCACCCGGTCCCAACAGTGGTATCAGAGCCGGTTAGTGTTCGACTTAATCAAATAATTGTTTTGTGGAAAACTTTGTCATGATCTCAATTTCGGAAAATTTTTTCAATTATGGAAACTTTCAAATTATAATAAATTTTAGATTTAGGAATTTCAAAGTTTGGAAATCCTCATGAAATTTCGCAAACGTTTGAAATTTTCTATTTTCTGAAATTTTATAATAATTTCGAAATTTTCCCATATTTGGAAACTTTCCAATTTTGAAAATTTTTCTATTTTAGAAATTTTCCAATTTTGGAAATATGTAAGTTTCCTTTGTACCAGAAACTTACAATTATTCTGAAAATCAATTTTCGAAATCTCGCAATTTTGGGCACTTTCTTTTAAGAAAGTCTAGACAAATTCATGGACAGTTAATTGACAATTAAATTTAAATTGGTTTTTAAATTGACAACAAAATTCTTTATTTTGGATTGAGCCTCGGGGAGCCGTCCAATTTAAAGTTAGTTGTTGTAATTTAATTTCCCAATTTTTAATTGAAATTGTCATGTTTGATTGGATTGAGCCTCGGGGAGCCGTCCAATTGGATTTACAACACATTACTTTTCTTTGGGTATCTGAGCCTCGGGGAGCCACCCTTAGAAAACAATTTATTGTAATTAATTAAATCCATGAATAAAATATGTTTAAGAGGTGATGCTCTTACATATTGTTGTCTCCAAAATTAATTAGGAAAATGGTTTCCTATAGAGTTTCTTAAATGAGATTTTCATGAAAATAATATGTAGTTGAATTAAGGGATTTGTCTCTTAATTTAACAAGATTTGATTTAGAGAAATCAAAGTCTTGAACATATTATTTCCGAAATTAATTATGATAATTTAGGAAATTGTTTCCCAAAACAATTCCTTTAATAAAGTATGAAATTATGATTAGGAAATCCGGTTCCTAATTTAATTCATGAGACTTGATAAATTAAGTCACATACATACTTTATTAAGGAAATCGTTAGTCATGACATAATTTTATGTCATGAATGTGCTTAAAAAGAATGAGACCCAAAACCCCTTACAAAATATTAAGGCCAACACCTTCCATTAATATGGTTAGAATCGGAGTTTTGTTTCTCGCTTGGGTTGATGGACACATCCATGCCCGACTTGAACCTCAACATGTTCAAACCATGGAATTAGTTTATGAATAATATAGTTCGAGTCAGAGGTCAATCATTAGTTTTGGTTGTTGGACACATCCAAGCCTGACTAAGCGGTTGAATGAGCTCCAACCATGTTAAAACTATTTCTTGATTAATGGGTCAGCCTTAAGCTTGGAGCATCGATTTGTTGTGCCACAGCCAAGGTCGATGCAAAGAGAGGTGCATTGGGTGCTATGTATAATGATACATACTTGTTAATGAGTTAACAACCCAATGATTTATGCAAACATTCAATTAGTTGATAGCATAATGTGATAGTTACATATATGTGATGTGTAATCGGTATAATTACCTACCTTCATAGCTAAGAGAACTTGATGGCCACAGCTATGGTTGTTCTTATCTATGGTTGGATATCAACCTATTTGAAGATGTTCTACGATCTCCCGAATTGATAATAAGGGTGACTCAATTCGTAAAATAAATAAGATTTAATTTATGTATGTTGATACATTCTTTAATAAATCTTCTCACATAATCTCAATTGTATTTCTAGGTTATACTCGATCATGTCTTCTCTGAATTTGCCTTCCAAGGACACAACAAATTAACTGGGCCTAACTTATAGACTGGCTTCGAAAAC
>JAGFNQ010000515.1:0-39005 GCA_024364735.1 Boesenbergia rotunda
CAAATGATTCCAAAATTCCACATCGGTGTAATTCGGACATGCGTTTCTTACTTACATGGCCAAGACGACAATGCCAAGTGTAGGAGTCTATTCGATTATCTATTCGAGCACGTTTGTTGCTTACTTCGATATTGAAAACGTCACCGGATAAATCTAACGTGTAGATGTCATTGCACAAAGTTCCATTCCCAAAAAGAACGCTATTTAAAGTTATGTAACAACAATTGTTACTAAAAGTTAAATGATAACCTTTTTCATTCAAACATGAAATAGATACAATGTTCTTTATTAACGAAGGAACAAAATAACAATTATTCAATTCTAAGACACGTCCAGTGGGGAGCTTTAGCAAATATGTTCCGATGGCAACAGCAGCAATCTTTGCTCCATTTCCAACTCGCAAATTCGCTTCTCCTTTGACGAGTCTTCTTCTATTCCTTAGCCTCTGTATGTCATTACATATATGTGAGCTACACCCAGTATCAAGTACCCAGGTATTTGAGGAAATAGAGTGACATTCAATAACGAAGATACCTGAAGAGGATGGGGCATCGGATGCCTTATTCTTCAAGGACTCAAGATAAACCTTGCAGTTTCTTCGCCAGTGATCCTCCTTGCCACAGTGATGGCAAGTTCCTTTTGGTTTCTTTTCAGTCTTTTTGGCCTTTTTCTTCTTCCCTTTATTCTGTTCTTTGGCCTTCCTCTTAGAACCTTTCTTCGAGGAACCAACTAACAGTACCGTCTTTTGATCCGGCTTTACAGAAGGCTCTACAGTCTTCAGCAGGTTGAGCAACTCGGGAATGGTGGTCTCTAGTTTATTCATCCGATAGTTTATCACAAATTGTGAATAACTTTTGGGCAAACAATTCAGAATTAAGTCAATACTTAGTTCATGATCCATTGCAAAACCGAGTGTGCTCAGTCGCTCAATGTACCCCAACATCTTTAACACAAACTGTGAGGCAGAAGTGTCTTCCTGCATCTTAGAGGTGAAGAGGAGTCTGGAGACTTCGAACCTTTCGGATCTCGCCTGCTCTTCAAACAACTCATGAAGATGGAAGATGATGGTATAAGCATCCATATGCTCATGCTGCTTTTGCAGCTCAGGTATCACAGAGGCTAGCATGATGCAACTTGCAAGTTCAGAATCGGTCACATATTTCTGATAGGCCACTAACTGGTCTGGAGTTGCATTTTCTGGAGGACGGCTAGGAAGTTGATCTTCAAGGACATATGCAATCTTCTCTGCCTTGAGGACTATCCTCAGGTTTCGAAGCCAGTCCATGAAGTTCGGCCCAGTCAGTTTATTGGTGTCCAAAATGGAACGCAAGTTTAGAGAAGACATGATCGAGTGATTAGCCTAGAAATACAAATTGAGCTTATGTGAGAAGAATGATAAAGAATGTATCAATATACATTAATTAAAAATCCTATTTATTTTTCAAATTGAATAACCCTTTTTATCAATTTGGGAGATTGTAGGAGCATCTCCAAATAGGTTGATATCCAACCATAGATAAAAACAACCATGGTTGTGGCCATCAAGTTATTCTTAGCTATGAAGGTAGGTAATTATACCGATTACACATCACATATATGTAACTATCACTTTATGCTATCAACTAATTGAATGTTTGCATAAATCATTGGGTTGTTAACTCATTAACAAGTATATAACAATATACATAGCACCCAACTGCACCTCTCTTTACATCGACCTTGGCTGTGGCACAACAAATCGATGCTCCAAGCTTAAGGCTGACCCATTAATCAAGAAATAGTTTTAATATGGTTGGAGCTCATTCAACCGCTTAGTCAGGCTTGGATGTGTCCAACAACCAAAACTAAGGATTGACCTCTGACTCCAACTATATTATTCATAAACTAATTCCATGGTTTGAACATGTTGAGGTTCAAGTCGGGCATGGATGTGTCCATCAACCCAAACGAGATACAAAACTCCGATTCTAACCATATTAATGGAAGGTGTTGGCCTTAATATTTTGTAAGGGGTTTTGGGTCTCATCCTTTCTTTTAAAGCACATTCATGACATATAAATATGTCATGACTAACGATTTCCTTAATAAAGTATGTATGTGACTTAATTTATCAAGTCTCATTAATTGAATTAGGAACCGGATTTCCTAATTCTAATTTCATACTTTATTGAAGGAATTCTTTTGGGAAATAATTTCCTAAATTGTCATAATCAATTTCGGAAATAATATGTTTTAAGACTTTGATTTCTCTAAATCAAATCTTATTAAATTAAGAGAGAGATTCCCTTAATTCAACCACATATTATTTTCATGAAAATCTCATTTAAGAAAACTCTATAGGAAATCATTTTCCTAATTAATTTTGGAGACAACAATATGTAAGAGCATCACCTCTTAAATCATATTTTATTCATGGATTTAATTAATTACAACAAATTGTTTTCTAAGGGTGGCTCCCCGAGGCTCAGATACCCAAAGAAAAGAAATTTGTCGTAAATTCAATTTGGTCCACTTCGGAAGCGTAACCAAATTAAACATGACAATTTCATTTAAAATTGGGAAATTAAATTACAACAACTAACTTTAAATTGGACGGCTCCCCGAGGCTCAATCCAAAATAAAGAATTTTGTTGACAATTTAAAAACCAATTCAAATTTAATTGTCAATTAATTGTCCATAAATTTGTCTAGACTTTCTTGAAAGAAAGTGCCCAAAATTGCGAGATTTCATAATAGGTTTTCAGAATAATTGTAAGTTTCTGGTACAAAGAAAACTTACATATTTCCAAAATTGAAAAATTTCTAAAATAGAAAATTTTCCAAAATTGGAAAGTTTCCAAAGATGTGAAGTTTTCACAATTATTATAAAATTTCAGAAACTAGAAAATTTCAAAAGTTTGCGAAATTTCATGAGGATTTCCAAACTTAGAAATTCCTAAATCTAAAATTTATTATAATTGGAAAGTTTCCATAATTGAAATTTTTTTCCAAAATTGACATTATGACAAAGTTTTCCACAAAATAATTATATGATTATGTCAAACACTAACCGGCTCTGATACCACTGTTGGGACCGGGCGCATGTTGACAAGGATACGGGTTCATAAAATTCTAAATTTTTACGTGCAGCGGAAGAATTAGCATAAAATAATTTCTCAAATTATTCTAACCACGTATCTAGCATGCAACCTTATGATGTGTGGACATGATCATAAATTAAAACTTTGCGGAAAAGTAAACTAATTTACTAAGTACCTCGCGTAACTCGAAGTAAGGGACGAGATCCAACCGTAGCGTCCCTTGGAAGCTCCGCCTCTATTCGCGTCCACGCCGAGTTCTCTTCGGGATGACTTCGCAAAGTCACGAGTTTTGTGCCGACGAGAACTACTAGATTCTCTAAAGGCACAACTAGAAGAACAAGAGAAAAGATAGGAAACTAACCACCAAAGTAACGGAATCAAAATTCCGGGAAAAGAAGGAAGGAATCGCAATCCGCTTCTTCTTCTTCTTCGACTCTTCCTTGGTTGTTGTTGCTCACGCCAACCCTAGATGGGTGGATGGTGCGCCGGCCCTAATGGGAGCTTGGGGCGCCGGCCCTAAGAGGAACAAGGGGCGCCGGCCCTAAGGGGAAGAGAAGGGGAGGAAGAGAATAAGAGAGAGAGAGGGAGAGAATTTACTAATCTCTTGATTACTCAATTGGAATTAAGGATTTGCCTTTGGTTCCTTTATATAGTAGCATCTCCCTTGCCAAGTCTCCCTCTTAACGGAATTTTCATAACAAATTTATCCTATAAATTCTCTTATGAATTATTCCGTTTAAACCAAGTTTTATTATAACTAATTTTATAATAAAACAAATACTTCTTTCTTTTAATTATGGAATAAAATTTGTATAAAATTTTCTTATCATGGATAAATCAATTCATAATTGATTTTATAAATTAAAATTAAACCAATTCATGGTTCAATTTAATTTCCATAAAAGAATAAATTTTTTACAAATTTCTTTATAAATCTCTTTATATAAATTTCTTTATATATCAATTTATTTATCCATAATTTATAAAACAAATAGCGCTAGATTTATTTTATTAATTAAACCAATTAAATTGGTTTATCCCCTTTTTAATGGCCGGCCAAACCAAGAGGGTGGACACCCTCTTTGGCCGGCCAAACCAAGCTCATCCCATCGCGAATTAAACTCATTTAATTTGCCTAATAAGCCTTCAAAAGACTTAGCCATTTTTAGCTTCCATTGCGCCTCTGATAAATTCAGATTCGACTTATTTCTCTTGATCGGAAAATTTAATTTTCAACTCGTTTTAAATCCCTCGGATTACTCGTAGTGCGTGTGACTAAATAGGCTTTCGATTTATGTTAGCCGTCTATAATTAACCAATTATAGAACGATCATGAGTGGCACCTAGTAGTACATCATGACCCCCAATTAATCGAAAGATCAACGGTTGACCTCAGAGGTAATTCTGAAACCCTTCAGCAGCTCTAATGAATCGTGCCCCATTCCCTTCACCATCTTATACCCACTTGGTTCAGGACATGGTCTGTTTGTGTCAGCACCCCCCTAGACTGACTACGCCACACCTAGCCCAAGTAGTGTCTTTCTCGTCCTTTGGATTTCTAATTACTCTCATGTATTTAAGAGACTCTCACTCTAAACATGATATGCTCTGGCCAGAGGCTTTGAGTAACAATCCGATGATAGGCCTGGGTATACATCTCCTCGCAAGGAGTGGTGAATCCTTTGTAGGTTGTTCAAACATCTTCGGGCACTTCGGCTTATACCCAATCATCCTGGGTCCACACCTCCTTGGAGATGCTTGCTTAAGATGTTAAATTATAAGTCTCCATGACCAAGATGACTTGAACACCGCAAGTCAAAGGAACATCGCACTTAAGCTGCAGTAAGAACTTCATTGGCATATCTATATAGATAACCATATGAAGTTTTACAGCTAGTCACTCCAATTAACTAGTTCCCTTAACTAGCACCCATGTTTATCTCCGGACATCTCAATGTCACCAGCCAGTGAGAATCAGCTGATTAGAGAATAACCCATGCTAGTCTCAACAGAATTGATAGTGTCCGTTTTTATCAATTCATCGACTAGGGATTTTTCAATACTTCACAATTGCACATTTAGAGATAATCACTAGTTGTGATCCCATCACAAATTCTCTTATGCTGTGAATTGTATTGCGGACATTCAGTAGATGAGTTTAAGATCTCAATCAAATACACAAACATGTATACTCAAATAGTGAATTATCATTTATTAAAATAAATGTTTACAATCATAAGGCGATTGCCTTAGGACACTTCTCTCATATCACTAACAGTTCAAATCCTGAGGAAGGCAAAAATCCACTGGCCAGGGGTGGAAAGTCCTAGTGAGTAACGGCACGGCCGACGACATAAGGGTCGCCAAATGGGATTTGGCCGCCAAAGGGACCGAGGTCGACGACATAAGGGTCGCGAAAGGGGCCGCTAAATGGGATTTGGCCGCCAAAGGGGCCGAGTCGTTACAACTGTAGACGTCGATAGAATTTCGGAGGGGGGATGAATCTCGATCAATTAAAACTTTCTTTTCTTTTTCTTAAAACTCAAACAAAGTATGAGTAGCAGAAATATAAAATGACACAAATTGTTTTTACTTGGTTCAGAGATTTCATCAACTCTTACTCCAAGGCTCTTGATCCTTGATCACATTCGATGGGCAATCACTATAATTCTCCTCCGAAAACTTTCAGAATGAGAGATTGAATACAATGATTAAGGAGTATAGTAACAAGCCTACTATCTCCATTCAATGCAAGTACATAAAAATAAATGTACTGACAACAAAGTATTGAAGTTTTAGCGTAGGTTGTCAGTTAGCCCTCTAGCGTAGTTGAATAAGTAGTTTGAATGAGCAGCAATAGTGACAATAATAAGCATTGTGAGCATTTTCGGGAAAGATCATTTTGGCTTGGACCCCAAGGGCTTCTTTTATTGGCTTCATTCCGTCGACTGAAAAACCATTCCATCGATTGAACCTATCCATCGATTGATCTTTCTATCCATCGATTGTTCGTCGCATCATTCCTTGAATGCTCTAATCAGATTCATTTGATCTCGAAAATCATGTTTCCGTCAACTGATAAACTTTATCTGTCGATTGAACCTTTTTACCTTGATCCACTAACTGAACCTCTTTTTACCTTTGGTGTTATGATTCAATCTAATCTCATCTCAATGAAATTTCTGGTCCATCGACTGATCAACTTGATATGTCAATTGAACCTCCCTTTTAGCAAATTTCCAAGGATCCATCGACTAACAAACTTTTTCTATCGACAGAAAAATTGAAGGTTTAGTCGACTGATCCCTTTGTTTAGTCAATTGAACCTCTTCCTTTGGTTAGGTTAACTGAACAACAAATCTAGATCTCTGAGTCTTGGATTGGATGTGTGATATCTGACAGAGCCTGATTTCAAGTTCTGAGTCAAAAATTATGGCCCTCTGAAGTTCAAAGGGTCATGATCCTACAAAACAAAGTTAGCTTAATAAATAGAATCATACAAAATAGAGTTAGCATAATAGATAGAAAATATGCATAAGTATGATAGTTAGGATATCTTGATCTCAACTTAGAAACCTCTGTTAGTTTCTTCAGTAGGCTTAGTGCCTAAGGTTTGTCCCTACCGAAACATGGCCTCACTACACTCCCTCTAGAAATTTACCTCAACTCACCTGCTTAGTGTCTGATCGTCTGATTCACTAAGACTTTTTCTGCAAAACTAAATTAGCACACAACAATAATAGTAATGTAAAATTATGTCTATAAAACTATGCTTAGTTTTATAAAAATTCACTAGTCCGGTCGACTATGCATGATCGCCCGGAAACCTTTTAGTCAACCTTGCTTGGAGTTCACTCCTCCAAGACTTTTCATTACATACAGTTCATACCCCTAGGTTTTTCCATTTACTTGGAGTTCACTCCTCCAAGTCTTCTCACAACCTAGGCTTCACTCCCGTAGGTTTTTTTCTTTGGTTAAAGTTCTCTCCTTCAAGTCTTCTCACTAGACTCAAATGCACGGGGAGGGGGGGGGGGGATCACGTCTATTTTATAAGCAGACTTTTGTGGAATATTTTGAAACTTGAGTGCGTAGTAGAAAGTACGAACGAAAAACACAAGTCAAAAACACAATTCCGTTTTACTTGATAGATCGACGACATTGCTAGAGGGGGTGAATAACAATTTTCGAACCCCTTTCTTCCTACACGGTTAGTTGCACAGCGGAATATACAATAAAAATAATAAAACAAAAACTAACCAATGCTAACACGGAAAATTTACTTGGTATCCACCCCGGACGGTGACTAATCCAAGAATCCGTCTATGGATCACTCCCCGGATAACCTCCGGCTAACTCTGTCGCTCCTTGTGAGTAGAGAAACCTCGCCACAGCACCTTGACACGACCTGAGCACAAAGACTACTATCTTGCCTTTAACTAAGACAAGATTCGTCAAGAATTTCAACCACCACGAAGTCCTCTTTAAATAGGACTTGGGCTGAAACCCTCGCCACCAGTCGACTGCCAATTTACCAGTCGACTGGTCTAGCCTTAATTGCTAGCCAACGGCTAGTTTTCGCGGTTACCAGTCGACTGCCATTTTACCAGTCGACTGGTCCAGCCCTGAAATCATTCTGTGAATTTTATCAGTCGACTGCCTCCCAAGCAGTTGACTGCCCCACTCACACACCTAGGGTTTCCCTTCCCGAGTACACTTCTCTCATCACTTGACCCCTAGGATTCCCCGAGTACAATCACACAACACTCGTACCCTCACGACTCGACTGACTCCTCATCCGCAGCCTCGACTATTGCCTTCGAGCCCTCTTCATCTTCGGCTCCCGTCCCTCGGATGCACGCAAGCCTCCAGCTTGCCTCCATGCCATCCTTCACGCATGCCTCGAAGTCCGCGCCCATCAGCTCATCGTCCCTGCTCTCCAAGGTCCCTCGGGTGCAACAAGCCTCCATCTTGTCTCCATGTCACCCTTCACCGTACTGAGGTCGTCCAATCAAGTCCATATGTGTAACCTGTACAACCTGCACACTCAACATACACATATAAAAACACAAGGGTAAACCTAACTTAAACCCTTTGCCCAAACATCAAAATACTTGGTTATTCCGGACCACAGATTGCCTCAGCAATCTCCCCCTTTTTGATGTTTGGCAATACGTTTAAGTTAGGGAAAGCAAAATAGTCGCCAATAGCAAAAACGATGCTAAATAGATGCATATGCAATGCATACATGGATCCTATCCCAAGACATCCTACACCTAACCCTCCAAGTTAGGAATTTTTACACACCTAGCTCTCCAAGCTAGGACTTTTCACACCTAGCCATCCAAGCTAGGACTTTTCACGCCTAACCTTCCAAGTTAGGACTTTTTTTCAACACGGGTTTTTTAAAGCTTTTCCAAAGCTCCCCCTACATTGAACTTACAAAGGCTTTTTAAAAACCTCTCCAAGGTTCCCCTTACGCCAAGGATGGAGCAACCATGCTCCCCCTTTATCTTAGCTCCCCCTAAACCTAGGGTTTCTAGCAAAGGTAAGTTTGGTTTCCCAACTTAAACCCAAACTTCTCCCCCTTTTTAAGAACCTCTCCAAGGTTCCCCTTATGCCAAGGATGGAGCAACCATGCTCCCCCTTTATCTTAGCTCCCCCTAAACTTAGGGTTTCTAGCAAAGGTAAGTTTGGTTTCCCAACTTAAACCCAAACTTCTCCCCCTTTGTCATACATCAAAAAGACCCCAATAATATCCCAATTATTAGTTCTTTTAATCCCTAATGATCATAAACAACGTGTACTAACCCCTCATACACTTGTTTTCCATCATTCGGACACCAAGTCAGCTGCTGGATACCCACACCAGCCCTGCCTAGTCGATTGCCCCCCAGGGCAGTCGACTGATACTCTGATTTATCAGTTTTCTGGCCAATTTCAGAATTGCGCCAAAAATTTTACAAATCTCCAAAAATTCTCAAATTTTGTGGAGAACATTGTGGTACCTATACCTACTTGGAAAAATACATTCCATAATGTATCTATCACCATTCTCATGTTTGACACAAAACCCACAAATTTTCTATGAAAATTAAGGCAACCAAGGAGGCAACCTCCCCCTTAACCTATGTCTTCTCCCAATTTTTAATTTTCCTAGGTGAAGTTCTACCCATCTTAGCACCATAAACACCAATTAGGTTCTACCCAACCTAACAACCAAGTTCTTCTCCCTTGGACCCCATTAAAGGATTGCTCCCAAGCAACCTTATCCCTAGTGCCAAAAAGAACTTAACAACACTTAGAAAAGTCTAAAGAGTTTGCAAACACATTTGCTAGGATATACTCTATCCTAGAGCAATATGTTTTGATTAAGATTATCAAATGTGTTTGACTTTGGTTCAATTCTATAATTTCCTTAAGGATGGACACTTTGCATCAATTTTGAACTCAATTCATGATTCCTTGTGTTTGCCAATTCTAACCAATATCAATTTACACAAGAAATTGTCCTCAATTCTTTTCTTCTCCATATGTGTCCATAATATGATGAAATTTTCCTTCTTCTTATATCTTAACATCATTTATCAAACTTCCTTGATCAATGGGGTAACACTCTAGTCAAGGAATATGAAATCAAGACTTTTAACCCAAAGCTATATCCGAAAATCCACATTTGAATTCTCAACATCCAAAATGGCTTTTATCCTTAAACCTACTGACCAGTCGACTGCCCCTGGGGTAGTCGACTGACAAACCTTATAGAATGGTCCCGGGGATGAATTCACTTCGGACCAGTCGACTGCCCCCAGCGCAGTCGACTGATACTTGAATTTCAAGTTTTCAGCTTAATTTCAGAAATGCCTAGATAATTCCACAAATCTCCAAAAATTATGAAATTTCATGTGGAGATTTGTGGGGCCAATGTTTACTTGGGAAAAATACGTTTCCAAACAAATGTACTCCGGATCCCAAGATTGGCACGAAACTAAACTTATCCTAAAGTGTATCATTGAAACTCATCCCAAAAGTCTTAATTGTGATTTCTCCTCAATGTATCTTCCAATGCATGATCACAATTCATTTCTAACATTGAATTATGTGGTATTCACACATTAAACCTAATTTTACCCAATATAATTGTATTTTCACATTTTTCTCCCTAAAATTTCTTTTGATGTGCCAAAACCTAGGATTAAGACTTACCCAAGTCTTCCAACCCTTTTTGGCACTTTTCACCTAATTTTCTAGGAGAGAAACTATTGAGATCCATTTACCATGGACCCCAAAGACTCCTAGAGCTCCCCCTTGAGCTCTGAACCCTAGTCACCTCCCTAGGTGACTCTATCCAGACTAAGCCACACCGGTGTGCCCTCGGTGACTCTTGGCCTACAAAATGGACCTTCTTATCCTTGGACTCCTTGTCCTTGGTTAAGTCATCCTTTTTCCCTTTGGATGGCACCCCCTTGCCATCCTTGGACTTCTCCTTCTTGCCATGATCATATGTCTTCCCAGCATATTTCTTTTTGTTGGCTTTGGAAGTCTTAGACCGGTATCCCAAACCCGATCTATCATAGTTGGGTTTCTACTACCCAACACTATATCTAGACCCTTTGATCCAACCGTGAATCTTTCTAGGGCATTTTCTAATGTATCAAGCCTTGCCCTCAAGGCTTGATTTTCCCTTTCTAGAGTTCTAACCTTAGAACCCATATGTCCACCTTGGATATTCCCAGGACTACCCATTTTCCTAGACACATTCCTTCCCTTCTTGGGATTAGTGCCATGATCCTTAGGTCTAGAGGTCTTGGATCTATCATTATGCATGCTTTTTCTAGGGTGTAGATCTACCTTGTTCACCCTAGTCCTATCATTATACTTAAATCCAAAATTATGGGCCATTAAGCATTTTTCATTAAAACTAGCATGCATAGATGGGTAATTAACATGATTTTTAAAATGCAAGGAGGAACTTGAAATTGAATTACACTTTAACCTAGGGTTAGGAATTACCTCCCTTACCTTTGTAGTTCCTTCTTGTTGTGATCTTTGCTTCCTCCTTTCTTCTTTCTCCTATCTCCTCAAGTGTCCCATTTTCTTGAGCTCTTTCTTCCTTGGACACTTGGTGTGGTAGTGCCCTAACTCACCACACGTGAAGCATCGAATCCTCCTCTTCTTCTCTTGGGCGTCTCTAGTCCTATACTTTATGTTAGAATTTAATTTAATTGAAATAGGTCTAGAATGTACCTCCTTTTTACCTTTTGGGCACTTGACCTTGTAGTGTCCCTTTTCGTTGCAACCAAAGCATGTGATGCGCTCTTTCGATTTAGCTTTCGTGGAGGTGGAGGCTAGGTTGACTTCTTCTTCAACCTTGAATGATGTGGAGGCTTCCTCTTGATCCGGCATTGAAGTGGGTCTCTCCTCCCCCTCAATCCTTGAGGTGGTGACCTCTTCCTCTTCTTTTCTTAAGGAGGTTGATGATCTTTCGCGTAATTCCTCCTCCTTACTTGATGAAGTTGACACTTCTTCCTCCTCTTGGTCTTCTTGGACTATTGACCTTACTTCTTCGGGCTCTTCAACTCTTTGAATTGATGTAGAGTTCTCATAATATCTTTTCAACTTATCCCATAATTCATATGTGTTTTGGTGTCCCCGACATCACTCAAAATTTTATTAGGCAACACATTTTTCAAAATACTAATTACCTTCTCATTGGCCCGAAATTGTTCTTGTTGCTCTTTGTCCCAATATCTAGGACGAAGCTTCTTTCCGTCCTTGTCCTTTGGAACTTCGAATGTCTCTTCAATGGCTATCCTACACGCCCAATCCATTCCGAACCAAGTCTCTATTCTCGCCCTCCAAAAATTGAAGTCTTCATGATCGTAGGGCGGTGGAGTGTAGATGTTGTCCCCGAATTTATCTTCCATGTTCTTCTTCCTCTAGCGTGTGCTCCCTCGACAGTTAGTCCGATCAAGAGCGGTCCTTCGCTCTGATACCAATTGATAGATCGACGACGTTGCTAGAGGGGGGTGAATAGCAATTTTCGAACCCCTTTCTTCCTACACGGTTAGTTGCACAGCGGAATATACAATAAAAACAATAAAACAAAAACTAACCAATGCTAACATGGAAGATTTACTTGGTATCCACCCCGAACGGGTGACTAATCCAAGAATCCGTCTGTAGATCACTCCCTGGATAACCTCCGGCTAACACTATCGCTCCTTGTGGGTGGAGAAACCTCGCCACAGCACCTTGACATGACCTAAGCACAAAGACTACTATCTTGCTTTTAACCAAGATAAGATTCGTCAAGAATCTCAGCCACCACGAGGTCCTCTTTAAATAGGACTCGGGTTGAAACACTCGCCACCAATCGACTGCCAATTTACCAGTCAACTGGTCTAGCCTTAATTGCTAGCCAACAGCTAGCCCAACGGCTAGTTTTCGGGGTTACTAGTCGACTGCCATTTTACCAGTCGACTGGTCCAGCCTCGAAACATTCTGTGAGTTTTATCAGTAGACTGCCTCCCAGGCAGTCGACTGCCCCACTCACACACCTAGGGTTTCCCTTCCCGAGGACACTTCTCTCAGCACTCGACCCCTAGGATTCCCCGAGTACAATCACACAACACTCGTACCCTCACGACTCGACTAACTCCTCATCCACAGCCTCGACTATTGCCTTTGCGCCCTCTTCATCTTCGGCTCCCGTCCCTCGGATGCACGCAAGCCTCCAGCTTGCCTCCATGCCATCCTTCATGCATGCCTCGAAGTCCACACCCATCAGCTCATCATCCCTGCTCTCCAAGGTCCCTCGGGTGCAACAAGCCTCCAACTTGTCACCATGCCACCCTTCACCATACCGAGGTCGTCCAGTCAAGTCACTAAATCTCTCTACCAATAAACTCCCAGTAGAGTTATCAAGTGCAAGAAAGGAAAAGGAAAGTGTAACACACCTTCACTCCCTTTTATAATCACGTAATTATAGTAACTCAATTTTCGTTACCCAACACTGATGCAGAAGTCTGGTCACGTTTGCATGTTGTAATTGGGCTTACGGCAGCGGTCGGTTGTAGTCAAGTCATAGTAGGGTTGCAACATGAAGATAGAGAAACAGTATAATCAGAAGAGCTCAGAGGGAAGTGCTTTTCGAAGGGCAGCTCTCAATCTCCTTATAAAATCCTTTGAGGGTGTCTTAGTTTCCAACTGAGGCATCTCAAATCCGAGGCTTTATCTAATCCGAAGCCTCTGCAGCCTATCTACATGAAGGCATCTTTAATCCAACCTAAGGCACCTCACGTCTTACTTGAGGCGCCTCGGGCACTCTTTATCAAAGACTATCAAGTCTTCTCACAAACTAGGGTTCACTCCTCTAGAATTTTTCTTTGGCTTAGAGTTCACTCCTCTAAGACTTCTAACTTTTAGTAGTCGTTTGATTAACCTTGACCTGACTAGAGTCCATTAAATATATTACCAAATAAACATCAAAACCCTGGAGGTCGATTACACCGACACCAGACTCTCATTCCTTAATGAGTTATAAGTGTGATCCCACACAACTAAATCACCACTAGTCTGATATTCAATGACCATTTGCTTGGTTCTTTTCTTAGCTCGAAAGCACATTCATTCCACCAATAGGTGACAACACGATATTCTCAAAAGTCAAGTGGTTATCACTAAAAGAATGAACTAGAGGAGTCTGTTGTACCACTAAAAGATGCAAAGTCAAAAGTAGGATTTCATTACAATTTTTTTGTGAACAAAAAATAAGAACATAAAAATAAAAATTAAGAAAAATCTGGGAAGGCATTGTCGAGGATGTCTACGTATATCTTTGGTAGGCTAACAAAATTCATTGAGGGTTTGTCAGTGATCGTGCGGTCGGCAAAAGGGGGTAAATTACCCCAGCAAATAAAGAATCACTATCTTTTGTTCATTCTAACAAAAATAAAAATTAGTTCACAATAATAATAAAGAATATAAAAATGAACTAGACATAAAAAGAAAAGAGGCACACAAATTTAGTTGGTTTGCTATCAGGAAGGTTGCTAATCCAAGGCAAAAATAAAGCGTAAGCTCCAGATGAACTGCTTCGACGGAGAAGCCTCTTTACAAAATGAAAAGCTCAGAAAGCAATGGAAATAGAAATGAATTTTGAGTACAATGCAATGGATGATTTGGAACTGAGCTCTGGGAGCCCATTTATAGCCCTAGTCAACTCTATCCGAATGCTGACGTGGAACAACAAGGGTACCCGAGTGCTTGGGGGCGCCTAACACATGGCATGGAAGTTTATCCACTTTGCAACATTCGCAAATGGCTGAGTCGTGGATAAAATTACTTCTCGGCCGCCAGTATGCAATTGGGCGCTTGGGAATAGGGGAGCCCAAGTGCATAGAGGCGTCCTCATTCTCGGATGCCCTAAAGCATACGAGCGCCCGAGTGCCCGGGCGCTCTAAAGCATAGGGGCACCCAAGTGGCTTTGGTCAGCTCCTTGCTTACCAATCTCCAGCGGGTCTTCTTGGTTGATTTCGAACCTTCTAGAGTGGGCTCACCTGAACCCTCCTCCAGCCTTCTCCTCGAGCGAGCTTCCCCCTGGCTTCTCATCCCTCGAACGTCGCGCACATCCTTCTTGCTCCACCGACGTAGTCTTCCACAGAACTCCATGTCCCCTCAGATGCACCGAGCCCATCGACTCCCTTCTCTCATGCCATCGTTCTCGATCGCTGCGTCTTTCACTCGACAAAACAGTTAGGGGTGGAGTGCATTTAAGCAAAGGCTAGAGCGGTGGGTTTAAATACTCAAAGTAGAGGAGATTTTCTGCATAAAGCCTTGTCTTATACAGCTTCCCTTGCTTTATCTGTTACCTTCACCCAAATCAAATCTCACAAACCGGCTCACCCGAGCATTCCTTCCTCTTCTTTTCCTCCCGACCTCATCACACATTCACAAAGTCAAGCTCCACTCTTCGTGACTCCTTCTCCTTCTTTCTTCTTCTCATCACCCGATCAGATCCAGTTGGAGAGGGCATCCTTTGTCGTCGTGCCTAGCTTTTCCAGCGATTGTAGGAGACAGGATTTTGGTAGGCCTTCACACACAACAAGGCAAGGCTGACGATAGGGTGGGGATGTGATTTGGGTTGTCGGCATAGCTTCAATTCTTGGTCACAATAAAGGTAAGCCTCGATTAGTATAGTGTGGTAGTTGTTCTCCTCAAAATCATTCTGATTTATCTTTGTTTCCCATGGTTGCTCATCGTCACTGGCGGTGATCTGGATGGATCTATGTCGGTCGAGTTTTCGCTATACTAAGGGATTGGGCAGGGATCAAGGAAGGTTAGGGGAGGCTGCTTTGCCGGTGGTAGCCGAATGCATCAATCTGGGCAAAGTTCTTCTTCTCGACATCAATTTAGGTGAGTATTTCTTGGCTATTGATTGACTCTTTGAGTAGAATCTTGTTTGAATAGAGTAGGTGGGTTAGTTGTAAGATTTGGGTTCTGTGTTGGGGATTAGAGTGATAGATCTATAATTTTGCTATGTGTTGGGTGTTAGATTCTGATTAATTAGTAGATGAGACCATGAAGTCAATTTGTAGATTAGTAGATTCTAACACCCAACACATAGCGTTACAATAATACGGTCAATTTGTAGATTCATGGGGGTCAACAGCAATGTGTTGGGTGTTAGATTCTGATGAATTAACAAAATTCATGTTAGAATCTACAATAAAAAGGTACCTTTTTATTGTAACGACCCGGCTCGTCGACCCGACCCCTCGGCCCCTTGGGCGGCCAAATTTCATTTTTGACAGCCCAACAACCTGGCCCCTTTGGTCGTCGACCGTCGGTCGTGCTGTTACTCACTAGGTCTGGATTTTTACCTTTCTCAGGATTCGAACTCTAGACCTCCAGGCTAAGTACTAAAGTTTATGAATCCTAGTAGCCAAGTGAGTCGCTCACTTGGCTACCAGGATTCATGCATCAAACTCTAGACCTCCAGGCTAAGTATTAAAGTTTATGAATCCTGGTAGCTAAGTGAGCCGCTCACTTGGCTACCAGGATTCATAAACTTTAGTACTTAGCCTGGAGGTCTAGAGTTCGAATCCTAGGGAAGGCAAAAATCCACTGGCCAGGGGTGGGAAGACCTAGTGAGTAACGGCACGGCTGACGGTCAACGACCAAAGGGGCCAGGTTGTTTGCCGCCAAAAATGGAATTTGGCCGCCCAAGGGGCCGAGGGGTCGGGTCGACGGGCCGGGTCGTTACAATAAAAAGACACCTTTTTATTGTAACGACCCAGCCCGTCGACCCAACCCCTCGGCCCCTTGGGCGACCAAATTCCATTTTTGGCAGCCCAACAACCTGGCTCCTTTGGTCGTCGACCGTCGTTACTCACAAGAACTTCCACCCTTGGCTAGTGAATTTTTGCCTTCCCCAGGATTCAAACTCTAAACCTCCAGGATAAGTACTAAAGTTTATGAATCCTGGTAGCCAAGTGAGCCGCGCTCACTTGGCTACCAGGATTCATAAACTCTAGTACTTATCCTGGAGGTCTAGAGTTCGAATTATGGGGAAGGCAAAAAACCACTAGCCAGGGGTGGGAAGTTCTTGTGTGTAACGACGGTCGACGGTCGACGACCAAACTGGCCAGGTTGTTGGGCCGCCAAAAATGGAATTTGGCCGCCCAAGGGGCCGAGGGGTCGGGTCGACGAGCTGGGTCGTTACAATATTGGTTTGATGTGTGTTTGAGTCATGCAGGACTTGGTGGAATACACATGTGGGAGATCTCATCCTAGTGCTCAAGTCCTTGAGTGGTGTAGGATGGTGCATCTGAGGGACCGCACGGATGAGGAGTAATGGAGTGGAGCCAAAGGAAGTAGACTTCAAGGCATACACGAAGGATGACATCGGGACGAGTCGAAGGCTTGCATGCATCCGAGGGACAAGAGCCAAAGGAAGAGAGCTTCAAAGGCCGACTCCAGAGAGGATGAGTGTGAGTGTGTTTTGAGTGCAGTTGACTAGTAGGGACACTAGTCGACTGATCTCTCTGTGAGCTTTGAACAGCAAGAGTAGTCGACTGGTCTGGATGGCAATCGACTGGTCTATTTGAAATCTAGCCATTTGGATAGTCGTTGCTGAGCATTAGTCGACTAGGGTTGGCATCAGTCAACTGGTGTCGGGACTGAGCTATTTTGTTAACTTCTCTCTCCTCTATTTACAAGGAAGCTTTGGGGCTTGAGAAGGTTTAGAGATTTTGTGAAAACCCTTCTTGATCAAGTGCTCAAAACATTCATAGCCAAACCTCTTCCTCCTAACCCTAACTGTCATTCTTGAAAAGGGAAAGAGACCATTGTGAGAGGTTGCACTCCACCGAGGAGTGAGCTCTAGCCGGGCCATTCGATCCATACAATTGGTATCAGAGCGCGAGGTTGCTCTTCAATGGACTAACCACCTAGAAGAGCAAACTTCATCAAAATGGCCGGCTAGCACATCCAACCACCCATATTCGAAGGAGAATTCTCTTGGTGGAAGAAAAGGATGGAGGTATTCTTCGATACCGATTTGATATCATGTTAATTATGGAAAACGATTTTGAAGTGCCTAGGGATCAAGAAAATAAGTCACTTGAAAAGATAAGGTGAAGCAAGAAGCAAAAGGATGATCATTTAGCAAATTCAAAAGACTTGCATCATCTTCTAAGTGTTCTTCCCCAACAAGAAATAACTCGGATTGGAAGCTACACAACTGCCAAGGATTTATGAGATAAACTAGTAGAGCTTCATGAAGACACATTGGAAGCAAAATTGACAAAGAGAGATCTTCTCTAATCTCAACTCAACAACATCAAGCTTGATAAAGGAGAAAAGGTATCTAGCTTACATTCTAGAATTAAGGAAATTTTAAATGAACTAACAAGTGTAGGTGAGCAACTCTCCAACCGAGATATCTTGATGAAAGCCATCAATGTCTTTCCAAAAACCACAACATGGAGTTCAATGGTGGACTCATACTATATTTCAAAGGATTTAGAGAAAAGCTCCCTAGATGCATTCTTCTCAACCATGGAGCTCCAAGAAACTTGGATTGGAGTGTTAGATGGAGAACACTATAAACCAAGAGGAGTAGCCCTTGTGGCAAACAAGGGAAAGGGCAAGAAGAAGAAGGCTTCATCCTCCAATTCGAAAGAATCAAACGCCTCAATGGATAGTGATGAAGAGGCGTATATGGTAAGAAAAATGAGAAGGGCTTTTAAACATTTTTTATCTAACAAATCTCATGGTAGAAAAAGCTCATGAAGCAAAAGTCAACCAAGGAAGATTATTTGCTATAATTGTCAAGGAGAAGGACATATGAGGGATGAGTGTCCTTTCTTGAAGAAAAATGAAGGAAAGAACAAGGAAGAAAAGAAGAAATCAAATGAAAAGGGGAAGAATGTCCAAAACTTGAAGAAGGAAAGAACTCAAGTGAAGATGTAACGACCCGACCCCTCGGCCCCTTGGGCGGCCAAATTCCATTTTTAGCGGCCCAACAACCTGGCCCCTTTGGTCGTCGATCGTCGACCGTACCATTAATCACTATAACTTTCCACTCCTGGCCAGTGGATTTTTGCCTTTCCCAGTGTTGGAGCAATCTGCCCTAAGATGGTCCGGAGTGATCATAGGTTTTGATGTTTGGGCAAAGGGTTTAAGTTAGGTTTTCCCTTGTATTCTTATATGCGTATGTTGAGTGTGCAGGTTGTACAGGTTACGCATATGGACTTGACTGGACGGCCTCGGTACGGTGAAGGGTGGCATGGAGACAAGCTGGAGGCTTGTGTGCGCACCTGAGGGACCTTTGTGAGCAGGGACGATGAGCTGATGGGCGCGAACTTTGAGGCATACGTGAAGGTGGCATGGAGGCAAGCTGGAGGCTTGCGTGCACATCCGAGGGAAGAGGGTCGAAGATGAAGAGGGCGCGAAGGCAATAGTTGAGGCTGCGGATGAGGAGGCATTCGAGTTGTGAGGATCGAGTGCTATGTGAATGTACTCGGGAAGGGATTCAGCTGAGGACCAGTCGACTGCTCTGGGAGCAGTCGACTGGTAGGTGGCTGGTGAGCTGACAAATTCGAACGTTGGGGGTGTCAACGGTCGAATCCCAACGTTCGAATTTGGCTGGCACCAGTCGACTGCCCTGGGGGCAGTCGACTGGTAGCGAGAAATCAGCCCCAAGTCCTATTTAAAGAGGACGTCATGGTGGCTGAGTTTCTTGACGAAACAAGCTTGGTTAAGGCTTGTTAGTAGTCTCTAGAGTCTAGATCGTGTGCTTGGTGCTGTGGCGAGGTTTCTCCACCCGTAAGGAGCGACGAGGACTAGCCGGAGGTTATCCAGGGAGTGATCCACCGACGGATTCTTGGATTAGTCACCCGGCCGGGGTGGATACCAAGTAAATAGGTTTGTTAGCAGTGATTTCTTCGTTGTTATTGTTTATTATTGTTGTTTCCACTGCGCATACTAACAACGTAGGAAGAACAAGCCAAAGAAACGCTATTCACCCCCCCCTCTAGCGGACACGATCGATCCTAACAATTGGTATCAGAGCGAAGGACCGCTCGTGAGTGGACTAACCTGCAAGAAGAGCAAAAGCTATAGGGAAGAACATGGAAGACAAATTCAGGGACGACATCTACACTCCGCCAGCCTACGACTATGAGGATTTCGGCTATTGGAAAGCAAGAATGGAAACATGGCTTGGCATGGAGTGGGAGTGCTTGATGATGATAAAAGAGCCTTTCGAGATTCCAAGGGACAAGCACGGGAAGAGGCTTAGACCTAGATATTGGAATCAAGAATAACAAGATCAAGCAAAAGCAAATGAAAAGGTACTTAGTATTTTGGTAAATGTTTTACCTAATAATATTTTGAGTCGTGTAGGAGAATATCAAAATGCACATGATCTATGGAGAAAGATAGAAGAAATTCATGAAAACCCTACACGAGGTCAATTAGTGGAAGAACCCGAGGAAGTGAGCTCAAGAGCCCAAGAGGATGAACAATCAAGTGAAGGATCATCCACTTCCTCAAGTAAAGGAGAAGAAGAGAGTGAGAGGGCATCCATCTCAAGAGAAGAAGAGGAAGCAACAACTTCAAGGATTGAGGGGGAGGAGAGACCCTCATCCATATAAGAGCAAGAAGAAATCAACCTAACCTCCACCTCCACCTCCACAAAAGCCAAGAGAAAGGAACACATCACATGCTTTGGTTGCAACGAAAAGGGGCACTACAAGGACAAGAGCTCGGAAGGTAAAGAGGAGGTACACTCTACACTCATTTCAATTCCACTTAAATCTAACATGAAGTGTAGGAATGAAGAGGCCCAAGCTAAAAAGAAGAAGATTCGATGCTTCACGTGTGGGGAGCTGGGGCACTACCACACCAAGTGTCCGAAGAAGAAAGAGCTCAAGAAAATGGGACACTTGAGGAGATGGGAGAAGGAGGAGAGAAAGAGAAGAAGCTTCCATCAAAGGGGAACTTCAAGGGTAAGGGAGGTAATTCCTAACCCTAGATTAAAATGTAATTTAATTTCAAGTTCCTCAATGCATGATAGAAGTAGAATTAATCACTCATCCATGCATGCTAACATTCATGAAAAATGCTTGATGGTGCATAACCATGGTTTTAAGTATAATGATAGGAATAGGAGTAACAAGGTAGATCATAACCCTAAGAAAAGCATGCATCATGGTAGGCCAAAGACCTATGTACCTAAGGATCAAGGTACTAATCCCAAGAAGGGAAGGAATGTGCCTAGAAAGGAGGTTAGGCCTAGGAATGTCCAAGGTGGACATATGGGTTCTAGGGTTAGAACTCTAGAGAGGGAAAATCAAGCCTTGAGGGCAAGGCTTGATACATTAGAAAAGGCCCTAGAAAGGTTCACGGTTGGATCTAAGGGCCTAGACATGGTGTTGGGTAGTTTAAAACCCAACTATGATAGATCAGGTTTGGGATACCGATCTAAGACCTCCAAAGAAACTGGAAAGAAATATGCTGGGAAAGCATATAATCATGGCAAGGAGGGTAAGTCTAAGGATGGCAAGTGGGTGTCATCCAAGGGTAGAAATGGTGACTTAACCAAGGACAAGGTGTCCAAGGCTAAGAAGGTTCATTTTTTAGGCCAAGAATCACCGGTGGCACACCGGTGTGGCCTAGTGTGGATTGAGTCATCTAGGGAGGTGGCTAAGGCTAAGAGCTCAAGGGGGAGCTCTAGAAGCCTTTGGGGTCCATGGTAAATGGATCTCAAAAGTTTCTCCCTTAGGAAATTAGGTAAAATGTGCCAAAAAGTGTTGGAAGACTTGGGTAAGTCTTAATCCTAGGTTTTGGCACATTAAAAAGGAGATTTAGGGGGGAAAAGATGAAAAAGGAGCTATAATTGACAAAATTGAGGTTTAATGGAGGAATACCATGTAATTCAATGGTAGAAATGAACTATGATCAAGGAGAAGAGGATACATTGAAGAGAAGTGAGAATTAGAACTTTTAGGATGAGTTTAGTTGATACACTTTAGAGGAAGTTGGATTTCGTACCAATCTTGGGATTTGGAGTACATTTATTTGGAAACATATTTTTCCCAAGTAGATATTAGCTTCACAGATCTCCCTACAAAATTACAGATTTTTCAAAGATTTATGGAATTTTTTAGGCATTTCTGAAATTGGGGCTGAAAACCTGAAATTCAGGTATCAGTCGACTACCCTGGGGGCAGTCGACTGGTCTCAAGCCCAGAAACTTTCTGTGAGTTTTGGGAGTCGACTGCCCCATGGGCAGTCGACTGGTCCGTAGGTTGAATTGAAAAAGGGCCTATTAGGTGACAAGAAATTGCAAAATTAGAAACATAGGAAAGTATCATAGTATCTTGAGGATAATTTCGTGAGTGAAATGACAATGAATGGAATTGGCAAACACATGACATTATGGTTGGATTTCAAAATTGATACAAAATGGCCATGTCTAAGGAAATTAGAAATTGTACCAAAAGTCAAGCACACTTGACATTTTCATGAAATCATATTTTTCTAGGATAGGGTATATCCTAGCAAGTGTGCTTGCAAACCCTTAGGAATTTTTAAGGTTGTGTTGAGTTCTTTTTGGCACTAAGGGAAAGATTGCTTGGGGCAAGTCTATGATAGTGTCAAAGGGGGAAGAACTCGGGTGTTGGGTTGGGTATAACTCAACATGGTGTTAAGTTGGGTAGAACTTCACCATGGGAAAATGAAACTTGGAAGAAGGCATAGGTTAAGGGGGAGGTGGTCTCCTTGTTTGCCTTAAGTTTCATAGGAAATTTTTGAGTTTTGTGTCAAACTTAGGAATGGTGATAGATACATGGGGAGATGTATTTTTCCCAAGTAGGTATGGGTACCACAAAGTTATCCACGAAATTTGAGAATTTTTGGAGATTTGTGGAATTTCTGGCGTGTTTCTGAAATTCGGCCAGAAAACTAATTATCAGAGTATCAGTCGACTGCCCTAGGGGCAGTCGACTAGTCAGGGTTGGTGTGGGTATCCAGCAGTTGACTTGGGTCCGAAGGATTGAAAACAAGTGTATGGGGGGTTAGTACACTGTGTTTAGGACCATTGGGGATTTAAAGAACCAATAATTGGGATATTATTGGGGTCTTTTTGATGTATGGTAAAGGGGGAGAAGTTTGGGTTTAAGTTGGAAAACCAAACATACCTTTGCTAGAAACCCTAGGTTTAGGGGGAGCTGAGATTGAGGGGGAACATGATTGCTCCATCTTTGGCGTAAGGGGATCCTTGGAGAGGTTCTTAAAAAACCTTTGTAAGTCCAATGTAGGGGGAGCTTGGGAAAAGCTTTAAAAAGCCCATTTTTGTGGAAATTCCTAACTTTGGGAAGTTAGGTGTGGAAAAGTCCTAGCTTGGAGGGCTAGGTGTGAAAATTCCTAACTCGGAGAGTTAGGTGTGGGATGTCTTGGGATAGGATCCATATTTTGCATTGCATATGCATTTATTTAGCATGGTTTTGCTATTGACTACTATCTTGCTTTTCCTAACTTAAACGTATTGCCAAATATCAAAAAGGGGGAGATTGTTGGAGCAATCGGCCCTAAGATGGTCCGGAGTGACCATAGGTTTTGATGTTTGGGCAAAGGGTTTAAGTTAGGTTTTCCCTTGTATTCTTATATGCATATGTTGAGTGTGCAGGTTGTACAGGTTACGCATATGGACTTGACTGGACGGCCTCAGTATGGTGAAAGGTGGCATGGAGACAAGCTGGAGGCTTGTGTGCGCACCTGAGGGACCTTAGTGAGCAGAGACGATGAGCTGATGGGCGCGGACTTCGAGGCGTACGTGAAGGGTGGCATGGAGGCAAGCTGGAGGCTTGCGTGCGCATCCGAGGGACGAGGGCCGAAGATGAAGAGGGTGCGAAGGAAATATTCAAGGCTGCGGATGAGGAGTCATTCGAGTTGTGAGGATCGAGTGCTGTGTGAATGTACTCGGGAAGGGATTCAGCTGAGGACCAGTCGACTGTTCTGGGAGCAGTCAACTGGTAGGTGGCTGGTGAGTGATAGATATCATTTTATTGATTATTTTAATTGCTAAAATCCATGTTTGACCCATGTTTTACTTGCTTAATTATGATTTTACCCTAGGTTTTAGGATTTCCTCTTATTTTGGACTTAATTGCAAATTTACATATTTTTTGGATTATTTGGCCACTAATTTTTTGATATATTTTTGTAGGCATGAAAGGATCCTGGACCTAGAGTGTACTGGGTCAAACTTGAGTCGGAAGTGAACCGGATCGAATTATCAAGCTTACGATTAATCCGAGCTGTCCGATTCAAGAGCGGCTAGATCTGAGCCATCCGGGATCATATGAAGCAATCCAAGCTAGGGCTAGGGTTGATCAAGCATCCTGATCAAGATCTGAAGGTTTCATTCCAATCAGAGCTAAATCAACCGTTGGATCAAGCTTGGAGGGCTCTAGATCGTCCATTCACAGATTAGGTTGATCTGGACTATCCGTTGCAAATCTGGAGGATCTGAGCTTCCACGAGGCAGATCCTGACCCCAGATCATCATCATCAAAGTTTGGCTCAAATCAGAGCAAGATCAGCCGTTGGATTTCCTCTGATCAATCTGGACCGTCCATTGATAGCTATTTAATCAGAAACTCCCCATCCTTTCTCCTCATCGCGTCTTCGCCGCAAGTCTTCAGTTCTTCGTCTGTTCTTCGTTTTTGCTTCAGTTTTTCTTCAATTCGAGGCGCAACCACCTCAAATCGATGCTAATCCTTGAGTGATAGCAAGGATAAGGATTGGGGTTTAGTTTAGTTAGCGAACTTTCAGTAATTAGCATTAGATTTCATTTCTGCTATTTCGTTTCTGCAATTTGTATCAGATGATTCGTTTTCTTGTATGGATTGCTTCTATCTTAATTGGAGGCTCATCCTTGAGTGACAGCAAGGATTTGTGAGCTGAGATGAGGGATTGAGGCTTGGTTAATTTCGTTTATTAGCTGTTATCTCGTTTCTGCACTTTGTTCTGTTTCTGTAATTCGAATCAGATTGCTTAGTTTCAGTTTCTAATCGTTTTGCTTAAGTTAGGTTTATTTTCTGCAAGTAAATTAGCTAGGCAACTTGTGTAGTGATAGATTTCGTTTAATTTCAGTTTATTTCTGTGTTTTATTGCTTGCGTATCAGCTGTGCTGTAAAACTATTTTTGCGTGCCATTTTCTCTTTAACGTATCAACCCATTTCTGAATTTTTCAGTCACTTCAATTTAGTTGGTGCCAGTTTACTTCTTGAAAGTAGAGATAGCTATTAATATGCTAATGCATTTAGATCGGATTATTTAGAATCTGAATTGTTTCCAAAGTCAATTTCATTTCCTTGTTCTAGCTCAGCTTGCGTATCAGCCTTTGGCTGCAAATTTCAGCTTCGGTCTCTGAATTTCTTCAGCTTAATTCCCATTCGATTTATGTTCAGCTCAATTCCTGCCATTGGAGACCAATTTAGAGTGTGAACTTAGTTGATTCAAGGTTGATTTCACATGTCGTTTCAATTCTGAAATTCGTTTTGATCAGCTTGAATTAATTCAGCGTGCCAATTTCAGATTGAGTATTAACTCCATTTCTGCATTCTCCACTGTTATTGCTGCATTCTCCAGTTTTATCTGTGCATTATCGAATTCAGCTCATAAAGAGGTTCTCTGTTTGGTACAGCATTGTATCAGATCTCAACTTGATCCATTGCATTTCTGCATTGGAGTGTTGCTGCATTTCTGCAGTAATTTCTGCATCACCTGTTCCTGCATTGATTATTTTCCACCTCTGAATTAAACGTTTTTGAATTGTTTGTTTAGCTTCAATTCTGTAATTCTGATTCATTACTTCTGAAGCTAGTTCAAGTATTGGATTTCAGTGCTAGCTTGACTATTCATCCAATGTGTGCAGCATTCTATTTCTGAAAAATTGCATTTCATTTCTGCATTCCTACAATTCATTTCTGCATGGTTCCACTTCCTGTTGGTATCAAGTGAAGTTTCGGTTTTAGGTGGAAATTCTTGAAGTTAAAAGCAATTCATACCCTGCTTTTGCAATTGAGTTCAGATGTGTTCTCCCAAGGTGGTTAAGTTGCATTGGTTGATTAAGTCTCCCAAAGGAAGTTCATTAGTTGCCATTTTATTGTTTAGTTCATTGGGTTAAGTTTCTTCTCTTTTATTTGCGATTTCATTGCCGATTGCTACCTAATACCCAAATCTTTATTTGAAACCCAAAAACACAAACGACACCTAAATACAAGCGCGAATCAAACAACGTCAACTAGCCCCGAGAAAAATACGACCTGTGGCCCCTTTACTACGTTTTCACATTTTGATTGCAAAAAGGGTTTCCAGTTATTCATTTATATTTAAATCTAATGAGCCCACACTTTCATGACAATTTAATCTAGTATTTCGGGCTTATTAGTGAGCTGACAAATTCGAACGTTGGGGGTGTCAACGGTCGAATTTGGCTGGCACCAGTCGACTGCCCTGGGGGCAGTCGACTGGTAGCGAGAAATCAGCCCCGAGTCCTATTTAAAGAGGGTGTCATGGTGGCTGAGTTTCTTGACGAAACAAGCTTGGTTAAGGCTTGTTAGTAGTCTCTAGAGTCCAGATCGTATGCTTGGTGCTGTGGCGAGGTTTCTCCACCCATAAGGAGCGACGAGGACTAGCCGGAGGTTATCCGAGGAGTGATCCACCGACGGATTCTTGGATTAGTCACCCGGCCGGGGTGGATACCAAGTAAATAGATTTCTTAGCAGTGATTTCTTCGTTGTTATTGTTTATTATTGTTGTTTCCGCTGCGCATACTAACAACGTAGGAAGAACAAGCCAAAGAAACGCTATTCACCCCCCCCCCTCTAGCGAACATGATCGATCCTAACACCCAGGATTCGAACTCTAGACCTCCAGCCTAAGTACTAAAGTTTATGAATCCTGGTAGCCAAGTGAGCGCTCACTTTGATGTTATAAGTACTAGAATTGATTGTACCAATCAATTCTAACTTGATGTTATAAGTTAGAATTGATTGGTACAATCACTTTGATGGTTTCAAAGGGGGAGAAATGGTAGGTTTAAGTTAGAACATTGGTTTAACTTATTTTTCTGCTAAATTTGAAAATTATGTGATAGAGCATAGATTAAGGGAGAGCTTAGATATTTTTATGCTTCATGTTATATTATTTTGTCAATTTTTAAATTATTATTTATGTCTAACTTAAACATATTGTCACACATCAAAAAGAGAGAGATTGTTGGTGCAATCGACCCAAGATTGATCGGTACGATCAACGATTTTGATGTGTGTGCTAATATGATTATGTTAGGTTTTCATATTGGTTTTATGAGTGTTTGAGTCATGCAAGACTTGGTGGAACACACATGTGGGGGATCTCATCCTAGTGCTTGGGTCCTTGAGTTGGTGAAGGATGGTGTATTCGAGAGACCGCTAGACGAGGAGCAATGAAGTGGAGCCGAGGGAAGCAGACTTCAAGGCATATGCGAAGAATGACATCGGGACGAGCCGAGAGCTTTGATGCATTCGAGGGACGAGAGCCAAAGCAAAAGAGCATTAAAAGGCGACTCTAGAGAGGATGAGTGTGAGTGTGTATTGAGAGTAGTTGACTAGTAGGGACATTAATCGACTAATCTCTCTGTGAGTTTCAAATAGCAAGAGTAGTCAACTGGTCTATTCGAAATCTAGTCGTTGGCTAGCCATTGGTTGAGCACCAGTCGACCGAAGTTGGCATCAGTCGACTAGTGCGGGGCTGAGTTGTTTTGTTAATAGCTCTTTCCTCTATTTAAAGGGAAACTTTGAAGCTTGAGAAGGGTTAGAGATTCTATGTAAAACCTTCTTGATCAAGTGCTCAAAGCTTCCAAAGCCAAACCTCTTCCTCCTAACCGTGACTCTCATTCTGTTGGTGCAGAAAGCACCCAACTCTGTGTTCGCGTGTTCTTGTTTTTAATCTTCCTCTACGCATTCTCTTTTCAAATTCGAACACTTTCCGATATTCACCCCCCCCTCTATCGGTTCTCTCGATCCAACACATTCTTGTAAAGGAGAAGAGACCATTGTGAGAGGTTGCACTCCACCGAGAAAGAGTGAGCTCTAGTCGGGCCATTCGATCCATAAACCAAGTTCCCTACCTCGCATGATCAAGCAGACGCCAAGTCTTGTCCCCATGCGTGCGAGCCGACGTCGAGGTCACAGTGGATCTCCCTCTTCTTCCTCACTCTCGCATGATGCCTTTGTCTCAATCTCTACATATTCCTTCCCTTGATCCTCGGCGAGATTGTTCGTCGGCCAGCTTAGGTAAGGATTTTTCCAGTTTAAGGTTGATTTTGGATGATCGGTAGATGAACATGTGTTAGATCAGTTTAGTCTTGTGGTTTCTATGGGAATTGCTTTGTTCTTCTTGGTTGAATTGATGTTGATTAGCCTATGAGAGTGTAGTTAAATTTAGAAAATTGATCCCTTGTGGAGTTATAGATGAATCACTTTGGATTGGTTTGATCTATGTAGATGAATCGCTATGAATCATTTTGTAGTGGGTTGAATGTTGGCATAGTTCTCTGATTTATTTCCATTACCATAAGATCAAGAAGTTGAAATGGAATTGTGATTTTGGATGTGGTTGCTGATGGGTTTTGGTTGGATTTGTAGGAGGTAAGTTTGTAGTTGTTCTTCTCCTTATTGGATTCAAGGTGTATTGGAACTCCCTTAGTTTGACATTGGTGTTGTGAGCTATGCATTTTTGTTTATGGAGGTTGTTTTGGGTGTTTGGATTTTTATCTAGCTTAAGGAGGAGGAGCATGCTCTATCTTGGTTTAGAGTAGTCTGATGTTTTCTATTTTATTTTAGCTATGGCATTAGGTGTTGTTTGGTTGGATTGTCGTAAGCTGAACTTGGGTGAGTTGGGATATTGGTTTGGTTATGATGTTAGATCACCATTGTGAGGTCTTTCCTTGTTGAGCCTAAACTAGTTTTTGGGGTTTATTTGGATTAGATGATTCGATATAATTATGAATTAATCATTTAATTAGGATTGGTTTAATGAATGTTACGATTAAGGATGATCCTAATTAAGTTTGGTATTTAGTGTAATTAGTTGTTACATAAATATGTAGCTATTTGTTTATGTGTAGTTCAACTACTTTTAGTAATTTTTATAAATAGCTAAACTGTGTCCTCGATACAGGACTTTGACTTTGGACTCTCACGATTGATCGTGGGAGGTTTTTTCTGATATGCACTATATTTCGAGGCAGGTACTTCTTTTTTGTAATCAGTAGTTTATTGAACGTAAATGCATGACTTGTTTTATTTCCGAGTAGGTTGCATTATCTTATCCTTATTCTTTTTGATATCATCCTTTGATACTTTTGTTGCTTGATCTTTGAGCTAGTCAAAATTTATGTCCATACAGTCTCACCTATTGATTTCCTGATCTGTAAAGTATCACTTATATGTGAGTACTTAGGTATGATCGTTAAACAAAACAAGAGTTTGATTAACATTAGATATACCCTACTCAGTAGATTAGTTGCATGTTTATTGATTCTGCTATTTATTTATCACACTGTTGCATAGTTGTAACCTAGTTAATTATGCATATTAGTATCATGCACCATATCTGCATAGTTGCATGCTGGCGAACATCGGCTTCCTCATGGTTAAGTATGTCGTCAGTCATATAATTTTCTACCCACTCAACCAGTCAGGGGTAATGGTAGTTGTAAGAGTACGAGCAGTCATCCTATTATGCCACACTCGACCACTCATGTGTAGTGGATGTTCAAGTTTTAGGGAAGCAGTTGACAATTTTTCCATTATTTTCAAGGGATAGTAGAGTTGTTGATGGCTCCCCTTTTCAGGGGGTTTTGGAGTAGTTGGCTCCCCAGCATCTTATCCACTCAACCATTTATAGTAGTGGTAGTTGTTGGAGTGCGTACAGTTGTCACAACCCTACCCACTTGACCTCACATATGTAATGTGATGGTAGCTTGACTGCGTTAGGTGTGACACATGTCATTGCATCATGTGTATTTATTGCATCTTGTATTTTCTTATGTTTGCTCCATTTGTGTGAGATATGATTGTTGCCTTTGATTTACATACATATAAGATTTATTATTACACTTTCATTCAGTTTTACACATGTATATATGTTATTCTATTTTGGAAGCTATATACTGTTGCTTCTACTTGCTTGTTGTATCTTTTATATGTCATGTGTTTATCTAACTAATGACCCATAGAGTCTGCCCGAACTTACCACCCCTTGCATCTAATTCTGTGTCAAATAGTTAATGATGCATTACTTGGAGCTAAGAGAGGATCCAGTTGTCAGTCTCATGGTATCGAACATTTTGGTGTTCTTCTGCATTTTCTTTCAACATTTTTGTTATTAAACTCTTATTTATTATGTTAGTAGAATTATGTTTAGTTTGAGTGGAGTTATGTTTATGCTTATATGTACTTGGTATGTTTTTCGTTGGATTTGAGTTTTGATTAGGATATATGATTTCTTTTCGTACTATCTTCTAGACTCCATGGTTATGAAATTACTTTATGTTAGTTGTCAGTCGTGTTGGCTGAGTTTTATCGATATTTGAGGTGAGATTGTATGTATAATGTTTCAGATTGTCCGCCGTACAAGGGAGATGTTGCCCGTTTTTCGAGCAAGCATGGACCCTAAGGGAGTGACACTCACTATATCACCCTAGAAATAACAAAATTGTTAAAAATATCTTAACAAATAATTATGCACAGTTAAGAAAAATTCAGTAAATAAATTCATAACATACATATGCAGTTTCAACCCTGTACGCAATCCACCTTTTTGATGAGCTACAATGAGTTTCATTAAAGATAGTTATCCAATCTTTTCGCAATTCACGTCTTTCTTCCAATGTCAATGTGTAACTTACATATGGTTTACTAAATTTGTCTCCAACTTTCTTTAAATGCAATTCACTTCTAATCCCCATATCTTGTAAGTCTAACCTTGCTTTAAATGTATCCTTTGACTTTCCATCTATATTAAATAATGTGTCAACCAAGTGTCACTGATATTTTTTTCAATGTGCATAACATCTAAATTGTATCTTAACTTTAAATCTAGACAATACTTTAACTCGAAAAATATAGACTTCTTTACCCAATTTGTATCATCCGAAGATCACTGTCACTTTTTACTTAATGTAGGATGCTTACTGAATGTCACTTGGGGTAATGTATCTAACTGTGATAAAATCTTATAATCACTAAATATTCATCGTGGTCCTTCTTGTTCAACTTTTCCATTGAAATTTTTATTTCTACGCCATGGATGGTGCACATTCAAGAATCGACGATGTCTCCGTAATCTGAGATTTAGTTTCAACTGCACATACTGGACATGCTTTATAACCCTTTGTGCTCCATCCAGATACTGTCCCATATGCTGGAAAGTCATGAATGACCCACATCACAGTAGCATGTAATTGAAATTTTTGTTCAGTCGATGCATCAATGCTTCCACCCATCATCCCATAGCTCTTTCAATTCATTGATCAGAGGGTCGTAAGTATGCATCTATCTCTCTCCTAGGTAAATTAGATCCAAGAATTAAAAAAGACATAATCAAATATGATGGCTTTATCATTTTCCATGGTGGCAAATTATAATTCACAAGTATAATAACCTACATACTATAACCATTTGATATATTTCCAAATGGATTAAAACTATTAGTAGCCAACCCTAAACGAATATTTCATGGATCACTAGCAAATATTCCATGTGACATATCAAATTCTTTCCACGATTCACTATCTACAGGGTGCCTTAATACACCATCTGTTTCAATCCGTTTTTCATTATGCCATCTCATATATATGTTTTGCTGTATGTTTCGTAATAAACAATTGCTTAAGTCTGGGTTTCAAAGGAAAATATTGAAGAATTTTTTTAGCATTCTTTTTCTTATTCATTCCATCATACTTGTATCTAAGCTCCTTGCACACTGGACATGTATCCTTATTCTCGTGCTCACCCCAAAATAATATATAATCATTCTTACATACATGTATCTTCTCATATGTCAATCCTAACTCTTTTTACAATTTTTTTTGCTTCATTATGAGAGTTTGGAATCACATTCGGTTTGGGAAATGCCTCTTGCAATAACTAAAGTAACATATCAAAAGATTTATTGCTCCAGCCATTTAACATCGTCACATGCATTAACTTGACTAGAATACTGAATATAGCAAAAGTAGGACAAGTGTGATACAACTCTTTTTGTGCTTCTTCAAACATTGAGATATAACTTCCTCTAATATCATATGCATTCATGTTTTCATTAATATCATCTAATTGAAGCCCACAACTATTGATATTTTTTGCATTTCTAATTAAATTAGTAAATATGTCTTGAGAATCATCTTCTTCAAAATCACAATTATATTACTCTTCATTGACAATATTTATATTATTAGATGATGTAGCAGCTTCACCATGAAAGTTTCAAACTTAATATAATTTGTCAAATTCTTACCGATAAAGATGTGCTCGAACATAATCCAACTCATATTTAAACAAATTTTCACACCTTTGACATGGACAACGAATTTTGGATAACTTCAAACTTATCATGTAATTCTCTGTCACCTTTAAAAACTGATTTAACTCATGATATTCAGGACTAATTTAATTCTCAATCATTATCCAACTTTTATCCATATTTATAAAACCTGGTTAAACTTATAAAAAAATCATATTATTTAATTCTCAATCATTATCCAACTTTTATCCATATTTATAAAACTTGGTTAAACATATATAAAAATCATATTATTTAACAACTAACTCTTATAAGAATCATAATAGCCCTAAAGTCATCATCTAAGTATCAAAAAAATATCTAAAATTATCGCCCAAGTATTAAAATAATCATAAAATTATGATTAAAACTATTAAAAATACTAGAGGAAGAATACCCCTAA
Source organism: Boesenbergia rotunda (assembly GCA_024364735.1). Lineage (NCBI taxonomy): Eukaryota > Viridiplantae > Streptophyta > Magnoliopsida > Zingiberales > Zingiberaceae > Boesenbergia > Boesenbergia rotunda. The sequence goes on from JAGFNQ010000515.1 coordinate 32,608, forward strand.
AATTATCATCTAATGATCAAAATAACTCAAAAATTATGATCTAAACATCAAGATATCCTAAAGTCATCGTCTAATTATCAAAATATCCTTAAAATTAATATCTAAGTATCTAATAACCCTAAAATTATGATTAAAATTATTAAAAATATTAGAGGAAAAAAACCCAAAATCGTAATATAAATATCAAATTATCCCTAAAATTATCATCAAAGCATCACAATAATCCTAAAATCATCATCTAAATATCAAAATATACCTAAAATTATCACCTAACTATTAAATTAACTATTTTAAAATATTACAAATGCACATTTTATTTGAAAAGGGAGCAACAAAGCACTATAGCAAAGCATATAAAGGATCACAATATCACAATAACTCAGAGAAGAAAGCATTGAATAAAAAAAAATACCGAAGAATCAAGGAGTTACTATGTAAGCTCTCGTGTTTAATCTAAGTTTACTATGTAAAATCTTATTGGCATCTAGTCGAAGCAAGAGCCACCAATGCTGGAGCATGAAAGAAAGGGCAATTCGTCGAAACAAGAATGAAGGAGAAGAAGAGCAGCACGACAGAGAAGAAGAAGCGGAGGTGGCAGCGGAGGTGGACAAAAATAAGGATCATGGAGTCACCAAAGCACGAGAGGAGTCACTGGAACAAGCGAGAGTGAGAGGAAGACTTGCTTGTCACCAGTGGAGAAGGTGTTGTAAATATTAAGTCGAGAGATCTTGATGAACAATCTTAATCTCAATTCCACTCTTAAGAAATAATAAACATGATCATTAACCAAAGTTGCGGAAGCGTACCGGAATCCATAGTTCGCAATCGATCCTTAGAGATGAACTTCAATCTGTAGAATTCCTTAGGTTTCTAAAGAGTTTTGTCGATGGGGAACAAAACAAAAGCATCGTTCTGCAACCTGGGACCATAACCCCCTATTTATATAATCCAAAGGTTGCTTATTTCTAATTTGGCCTCTTAACAAATCAGAATTAGCACATGGTATCCATATTATTTTATTCATAATAATTAAGCCCTTAAGGCAAATTACATAATTCCAAAATTTAGATCACAACAATTTTGACTTATTTAATTGATGACATTCAACCTTTATAATTATAATTATGACCCTAAAATTCTAACAATCTCCCACTGGGCCATATGCGTAAACTTATAAATGTGTTAACCTTAGTAAGCTCAAAAACTTTTGTCATCATAACCATAGGGCTTACTTAATAATCTCGTCCATTAATTATATAGACATAGGATTAATGCAGTCTTTGTTGTATCTTTCTCAACTAAACCATCAATGGTCACATATATCAATACAATCAAATGACATAGATCAATTATGAATTTGTGGCATGAAAATTACATGCAAGGTGATCTATTCATGTCAAATTTCAACTGGTCATCCTTAACTAAAGTGAGATCAAAACTTTAACTTAAGTTATACAAGTGGAATGAAGTAAACATTACACTTTATATCTGATCAGAAATTCTCTAAATACATAAGTTTCATAGGCATAACCAAACATATATAGAAAGCAAATATAGTACAAACTCCCATTAAATCTAAATTTTACCAAACTGAATAACACTCATATAAGTGGTATGCTCATAAAAGACATTGGGCGGTAGACATTCGTCAAAGGGTCTGCTATCATGGAGTTTGTACCTATGTGTTCTATCAAAATCTGTCTACTTTGTACTCTTTCTTTCACAACAAGGAACTTGATATCGATGTGCTTCGATTTTGTCAAGCTCCTATTGTTGTTGGAATACAATACAACTGATCTATTGTCACAAAATAACTTCAGTGGTTTCTCAACCCTTCCCAAAATGCACAGCCCAGAGATAAAATTTTTCAACCATATTCCATGATTAGATGTCTCATAATATGCTATAAACTCTGCTGCCATGGTGGAAGAAGCTGTCAATGCATGTTTGGCACTTCTCTAAGAGATAGCTCCGCCAACCAATAGAAAAACATAGCCTGAAGTGGATCTCATGCAATCTTGGCATCCAGCAAAATCAGAGTTAGAAATCCCACGATCTCAAGAGTATCTGATCTCATATATGTGAGCATGTAATCACTAGTTCTCTTTAAATATCTCATTACCCTCTTTGCTACTTTCCAATGATCCATTCCTGGGTTGCTTAAATATCTGCCCAATACTCCAACAATGTAGGCAATATCCAGACGCGTACAAACTTGAGCATACATAAGACTTCCTACTACCGAAGCAAAGGGAATCTTTTGCATTTCTTGAGTCTCGAGGCTTCCTTTAGGGCACTATTTAAGACTAAACTTATCTCCTTTAGCGATTGGAGTGTTTCCTGGTTTGCAATCTTGCATGCCAAATCTTTTAAGCACTTTATCGATATAGTTCTTTTGTGATAATCCATGAATACCTTGAGAACGATCTCGGTGTATTTGGATTCCTAATACAAAAGATGCATTACCAAGATCTTTCATTTCAAAATAACTAGATAGAAATCTCTTGGTATCGTTTAACATACCTATATCATTTGTGGCAAGCAAAATGTCATCAACATATAAAATCAGGAAAATAGGTTTGCTCCCACTGAACTTATGATACACACAATCATCTACCACATTCACCTCAAAACCAAATGAGATGATTATTTGATGAAATTTATGGTACCATTGACGAGAAGCTTGCTTTAACCCATAGATGGACTTCTTAAGTTTGCAAACCATATTCTTTGGATCTCCCGATACAAAGTATTTTGGTTGCATCATATAGATTATTTCCTCAATGTCTCCATTAAGAAAAGTTGTCTTGACATCCATCTAATGGAGTTCCATATCGAAGTGTGTGGCAAGTGTCATGATTGTCCTAAAAGAGTCTTTCGTTGAAATTGGAGAAAAAGTCTCTTTATAGTCAATTCCATATTTTTAAGTATAACCTTTAGCTACAAGATGTGCTTTATATCTTTCCACATTACCGTTTGAATCCCGTTTAGTTTTAAAAATCCATTTACAACCAATGGGGTTCACACCTTCTGGTAATAGGATAAGTTCCCAAACATTATTGTCTTGTATTGATTTATACTCTTCATTCATTGCCTCAATCCATTTTTGAGAATTTGAATCTTGCATGGCTTGACGAAAGTTGATTGGATCATCCTCCGCCATGCCATCATTTTCCTCATGTTCTTGAAGTAGTACTATGTAATCATCTGAAATAGGACTCCTCCTTTCTCTAGTGGATCTACGTAAAGGCACTTGTTCTTCATGCATTGGTTCTTGAGGCTATTAAGTTTGTTCTTTTGGAAGTTGACTGACAATGTCTTGTTGTTCTTGTATTGCATCTTGATCACTAACAGGAATAATATCCTGATCATTATCAGAAGCAATCATAGGAATATAAATCATTTCCTCTTAAAGAGTAGTAGGAATACATTCCTCCTCAAAGACAATATCAGATACTTTATTCTTCCCCCCAAACTCAATATCCTTAAGGAACGATGTAGTTCCCGTCTCAAAAATAGTCTGGACTTTGAGATTATAAAACTTATAACCCCTTGATCGCTCAGATTATCCAATAAAGTAGCTACTTACTGCTCTAAAGTCTAATTTCTTTTCATGTGGCATGTATAGTCTAGCCTCAGCTGGACATCCCCAAACATGAAAATATTTTAAACTTGGCTTTCGCTTTGTCCAAAGCTCAAAAGGTGTTTTAGTAGCTGCTTTAGTAGGTACTCGATTTAGAATGTAAGCTGCTGTCTTTAATGCTTCTCCCCAGAGTGATGCTAGTAAAGTTGAATGGTTAACCATACTCCTTACCATATCCGTAAGAGTCCGATTTCATCATTCAGCCACACCATTCATGCTTGGCGAGCCTGGAATGGTGTATTGTGGGACGATTGCACACTCTTCTAGGTATTGAGCAAAAGGCCCTAGATGTTGCTCACCTGAACCGTCATTATCTACCGTAGTATTCACCATCACGATCATATCTGACTTTCTTAATTCTTTTATCGAGTTGGTTTTCGACTTCAACCTTAAATGATTTGAAAACATCCAGTGTTTGAGCCTTTTCATGGATAAGAAATATGTACGCATATTTATTAACCTCGCTCTAATACCAATTGTTGTAAATATTAAGTCAAGAGATCTTGATGAACAATCTTCATCTCTATTCCACTCTTAAGAAATAATAAACATGATCATTAACTAAAGTTGCGGAAGCGTACCGGAAACCATAGTTTGCAATCGATTCTTAGAGATGATCTTCAATCTGCAAATTCCTTAGGTTTCCAAAGAGTTTTGTTGATGGGGAACAAAACAAAAGCATCGTTCTGCAAACTGGGACCATAACCCCCTATTTATAGAATCCAAAGGTTATTTATTTCTAATTTGGCCCCTTAACAAATCAGAATTAGTACATGGTATCCACATTAGTTTATTCATAACAATTAATCCCTTAAGTCAAATTACATAATTCCAAAATTTAGATCACAACAATTTTGACTTATTTAATTGACGACATTCAACCTTTATAATTATAATTATGACCCTAAAATTCTAATAGAAGGATCACAGGTTCGCAACAGGAGGAAATTAAGGATGCGACCCAACTATTGATCTTTTGGATGGGCCCCTCAATTTGGAGCTCAATGAGCCCTTCGACCCAGGAGCCCATGTAGGGCCCAGAGCAAAGATGTCAGAAGCACGTGACATTGTAGCCCTACATAGATACAAGATTATAATTATACCTATGAGTAACAAGACCCTTGGATATAGCCAAAATATGGTGATTAGGCAAACCCATTTATTTGATATAACATCTCATTAATGCGGAGATTATCATGGTGTTAAAAAAGGGGTCCCCTCTCCATGAAAGCAAGTACACTTCTCTAAATTTTTCCATCCCCACTTCTTTACTAGCTTCACGTGATCCTCCTAGGAGCTTACTTAAGCATCAGAGTAGCTGCACCAGGATCCCTCTTTGACATGCTTACTGATCTTGTCACGAAGTGGAGTGGAAGTCCCAGGGGCCAGACGGGCCTCCCAAGAACTGTGAGCCGGTGAGGTGGCCGGTTGTCGACCGTGCCTTGCCACGTTCCTACAAAACAAAGGCCGTCAGCGAACCCGCCGGGGAAATCCCCGGTCAGACACTCCGACGGTCAAGTCAGTCTCCGAGGTCATATGAGGGGAAACTGAATCGAAAATGAGGCAAGGGATGCGAGGACTCGCGCACGCGTACCTGTGGTAAGGGGAGTGCCAAGTTTATATAACCGGGGGAGCTGACAGCCCTTGTTCGTACTGATGGGACCAGGGTGTGGTGGCTGTCAGCTCGCAGGGAGCACCGAGGAGCGACGCAGCATGGCGCGGGGTGCCCTGACAGTACGTGAGTACTGGGTGCGCGGTACGAGGGTACTAGATGCGCGGACTGACCACGAGAAGATGTCAGAGGTAGATAAGGCATAAGGAACCCCGTTAACAAGGTCGTACCCAGGATGTAAGGATGTGCGGGGACGTGAGCGGGACAGCACGTACCCCGAGCACCGACTGGCAGGTCCGCCTGCATGGGACCGTGTCAGGTAAGGACCAGGGAGCGTGGGGCGCCACGCGCCCGGCTGGTTAGAGAGAGAGGGAGCGCAGGGTATGCCCTGGGTCGGGGGTTATCACGAGACGAATCTAACCCGAGTTGGATCTCTAGTCTGAGTGATGGCCACAGAGAGAGGGAGTGTGGATATCTACCTGCTGGTGGTGCCAAACCCTGTTCCAGGTCGGGGTAAGCTAGTATGGGCAACTAGGCATTTACTTGGTCGGCTGGCTAAAAGGTGGCCTGGCCACCCTTCGTCGATGGTCTGATAGACCCTATCCCCCCACTTTACTTTGGAGGGGTTTATGGGTGCGGGAACCTACCTGTTGATCTGGCGGTTGCCCTGTCGGCCAGGCCTTCATGGCGCCAGGCTGGCCAGTGGGCCCGGCCTATGCCCATACCCGTAGGCGAGGCTGGGATCATAAGCGTCCCCCTCAAGTCTAGTCGAAGGAGGCGGCGAGTCCAACTGACTGGACCATCTTCGGTTCACGGATGCCTGGCGTGCCGGGGGGTCTTGGTCTCATTTGGGGGCTTCTCTGCGGTCTTGTCGAGGCCTAGGGATCCCAGTCGGCTGACGAAACCACCCCGTCTTTCTTTTAACTGCTGACGGTTCCATATCCCTAAGCGACTGAGAACTTCTCGCCACTGTCGTTTACAACTGGGGAGGATTCCACGTGTCTCGTCCCCAGGATTCCACGTGTCTCGTCCCCCTTCCTTCTCCAATCACCGAGGTATTTTCCCCTGTTCCTCGAGGAACGAGATTGGGTGCGAGGCGTTTTGTTTCCTGGGCCTCACTGGACCTGCTCAAGCGACTGTTGC